>PGSH02016446.1:0-46359 GCA_002915635.3 Ambystoma mexicanum | reverse complement strand
GTGCAGAAAGTATAAATGTTGCAAACATACCTTGTGTACACATATCTTAAGGGTAATTGCACATCTATGTACAGAATTGGGAAATGTTAGGCCAAATCTTTTATGGTTAAAATTGCCAGAATTCAACAGAAAGACTAAACCAGGTACCTCAGATTTGGGAGTTGGATTGAAATGTGACCCATGAAATATGTAACATATGTATCTGATTTTCTCAGAGGGCATAACAACATAAATATGTATTTGTAGGAAAGTTAGATTTTGGTTCCATTGGCATGGGAGGTTCCAGACATTGTAAAGATCATCTCATAAAACATGACATCCCTTTCTGTCATCCAACCAGTGAAAAGCAAGGGGGAAACTATGCTCTTGCCCAATCATAGCATTATGGGTGTGAGTTGTATGACTGCCCCTGCCATATAATTTAGTGATGTCATTGGGCATGATAAATAAGGGAACCTCACAGCACACGAGACACTCTGATTCCTAACTTCATCCTGATTTTCTGCGTTGCCGCCTTGTTCCTGTATTCTCCATCTTTGTTCCTGATTTCTTTACAAAGCAAAGGCCTCTGCATTGCTGAACTCCTTTTCAGCTAGGTGTAAATTCTGAAGCCATCCCAAATACCTAATGGAAGCATTTTTATTTATTTTATTTATTTATTTATTCGGATTTATTTAAAGCGCACGTCAGCCCGGGGCATCGTGGCGCTGTTACATGAAGACATACATAATCTGGTTACCGTGGAAGGAAGATGGTTACAAAGCAGTTTTCATTACAAGACACATTTCGTATCAGACACATTTCGTATCAGACGTATGCGAGCTGGTGTGGGTGAAGGAAAGATGGAGTTAGTTGAATAGAGTGGTTTTGAGAGATTTGCGAAAGGAATACAGACCAGGTTCTATTTTTGATCCAGTCTGGCTTGCTACTACTAAAGGCTTGCCTGCTCCAAACTCGCCATCCCACTGATCTCCGGTCTCCAGTAACCAGTGCAGTCCAGTGCCATCCAGGGGACCAGAACCGCCCAGCTGACCCTGTTCCGCCAGATGTGCCCTGCTGTCCGTTGTTAGACCTGATCCGTGTGATGACCAGAACTATTGACGGTCCAAAATCTTAAATTAAAGTGGACTGTAAGTATTAATAGGAATCATAGTAAACCATAGCATATCTTGCCTTGCCTCGTCCTAGCCCAATCTCTAAACCATCCTATCTTTACCTTAAGAACCTGTAATATTGTCACAACCATTCTTGCAACCCTGTCTGTGATTCCTAGTGTTAGCGCCTATTTTCTCTTCATTTCTGTTTTACTAGAACATAAGCCATTAGTGATTTTGATTAAATAAAGTAATTTCCATAAAGAAAATGGGGTATCCACCATGTGAAGGGTTACAACGGCCGTGTAACTGTGGAGATTCACAGGTGGCCTTCTCTTTTTCTTAGCCATTAAATCTAGTTTAAGTAAAATTAACCTGTCATTTTAATACCGATTTTCTGTTTTTCTATGCTCTATTTTTCTAAAAACACCTCTCATTCAACCTTGCATAACTCCCTCAATTTAATAGCTAGAGACTTCATTTCAACTCTGACTTATACATAAGACCTTTAGCTACATCCCAACACAGAAACAGTGTATTGTCTTAAAAACCGTTTAGTGAATTTTAAGCGGGAATTCGCATTTCTGCAAAGTTTTACACGTGTGATTTTCATTTTAAATTATTTTCAAACTTCCATTAAGATCCAAAGTGCTTTTGCTTAACCTATAGTTTATGATTGTTACCATCCTTTCAATGTTGCTCCCACAGAAATTTGTATTGATTTAAGAATTGTTGCACACATTCATTGTTTCACACAGCCATTTTCGAATGCCATTTTAAAAGGCACACTGATAGCAGGCCCATTATGCAAACTGGTTAAGCCTATGTAACTAATATTGTATGCTTAGACCCTTCACTCCAAAACCCTACACAATTGAGACTGAATACTTCCTTGCTAATAGATCAAAAGGTAATTTCAATCATTTGATCCTGTATCAAAGATCACTTCTCCAATAAATTAGAGGAATTAACAAGGCTTGCTTACTAATAGTCGCCAATGTTGATCACTGAATAACTTCCAGACTCTTTTATTATTTGAAGGGCCACACAATCCAGAATAAAACATGGTGGAAGTGATACACAGCGAGCAATTGGAGAGAGATGCTGCACACGACACAGACCAAGAGACTCTGCTGCACAATAGCATCCAAATCAGATTGAGATGCAACTTACAATGGTGGAAGAATAACGAGATGCCAGACATACACCGACTTGAGCAAATTTAAAAACAGCATGAAAACCAGTGTCTGTGAATGAGGTGGGGCTTAAGGGGGCTTTTGAAGCCGAGCAGAATTATGACCCAGCTCCAGGGGAAGCATAGGGCTAGATTGACCCAAATAGTCAGGTTTGTATTCATTTTTGTATTTTATTTTAGTTTTATATAGCACTTTACACCAAAGCGATGTACATAAGGTCATAAAACGGTACAATAAAATGAAAATTAGGAAACACAGTCTACATTGTTAACCAGAATGAAGTAGGTGAGACCTCAGGGAGTCACGAAATAAGGAATAGACAGAAATAGAGCAATGAGAAAGAGGAAGAACATTCCATTGTGAGGAGTAAGCAATGAAAATGAATGAAAGCGAGACAGGGAGGATGAGGGACAGTAAGAAGAAATTGCAAAGAAGAATGAAATGAGCAAGGTGGGTATAGAATATAACCAAAGAAGAAAGGTATTCAGGTACGAGACCAAAGAGAGTTTTGAAGACTAGACACAAGAAGTTAAATTTGAGGCGAGAATTAAAAATAAGCCATCCAAGATTAGAAAGGGAACAAGAGTAAATAAATAAAAGCATTAAAAACAGATTTCAGAGGAGCTAGACAAGTGAGAAGTAGCCCAAATAGGGCCAAAGCACAATAGAAAAGCGGAGCGAAAATTAGAGAAGATACCAGGTGTTTAGTGGCCTTAAAGGTCAGGAAAGGACTAGTTTTCTGAATATTATATAAATGAAAGCGACAGTCACATGAAGATAAAGAGATGTGAAGATTGATGGTGGGAGCACATATCAGGTTACACCAGTAAGAGAAGCTAAAACAGTCTGAATAGGCGCAGAGCACTGAGTGGAGCAGTGCTGTTGCAAGTAGTTGAGAACAAATCACTCCTCTCATTGCCTTTACATACCACCAAAATGGAAAACAAATGCCCAAAGTACTTAAGTACGAAGAATAAACACGGAAGTTATGATCCACGAAACAATTTACAGAGGTCCCCTGGAGTGGTTTTGGAATTTATATTGACTGATGGTCATAGACCCCTTCTTAACAGATGAAACGTTTTGGCCTTACTTTATAAAATACCGAAACTCAAGAGATATCGAGTTAGTGGATTTTTTGGACGTGGACCACTTTGATTTAGTTTCCTTTGAGATAACGTCCAGAGTTATTCTTGATATATATCAGAATCAAAAGCATTTAGAGCTATGGTCTATGACATAACACCCTTCATTGATAGGCCTTATCATACTTTGTTTCTGGATCGGAATTAAAAGAATACGTACTGCAATAAAGGGGAAGCTCTAAAAAAATAAGAAAAAGAGTCCGAATCGATCGAGGGACCATCACAAAGTTAGGCTTGTGACTTCAAAACAACAGTGCTCGTCAGCCCATCTGAATTGTTCATGGCTTCAAGAGACCCTGTAGACGCCCTTCAATCTGGATTGTGATATTTGTGATATACGTGAACATTATTTAAAAGTGGCATCTTGGAATACAAGGAGGAATCATCAGTTGTTTACTAATGCTAAATTATGCTCTATATTAAGCACCATTTCTATAATCATTCTGCAGGAGGTGTGACTTTTAGCACCACCTTATTTGGATGGTTACTGTATAGCCTTCCAACCAGCAACACTGGGTCTTATCGGGCGCCTTATAATTAATTGCATCTAAACGCTCTTGTGGATTCTCTGTCGGGAAGACCTTTTAATCTTTTGAGGGTATCTTGGCAACGTGTTATAGTTACCGTAATGATTTAATGAGTCTTTCCCATTTGATTGGGAATATATACTGGAACCCCAACAGCTGCACCATCAGCATCTTTTTAGATGAGCTTTTGAATGTCTTAGAAGATTGGAACACAGTCTCTAACAATAGATTAGTGGAGATGGCTGGGGATTTTAATGCCACCTGTCCAGATATTGATATGTGTAAACTTGAAGATTATCTACTGGACTTAGTCACTTCTACATCTAATGGCTATTTATGGTCTTTATTCTTGAGAAACTGTGGTCTATTAAAACTCAATAGGAATGTGATGGGCGATTTGAAGGGGGCTGCACAGATTGCATGTTTGTGAGAACCTGTTTCGCTAATACTCCTGGTTCTTTATTTTAAAAAAAACAAATTTGCTATCTGCTGAGTTTTATATAACACCAAACAAATCTCATTCTTCTGGTCCGAGGAATTTAAAAGCTAATTTAGCAGCAACCATAGCATCAAGCATATATACCTTAATTCAATGAGATAATTATTCACTTATTTGAAGAGCTAGACCCAGAAAAAAGATTCTAATCTTCTCGCCAATTTTGTTTGCTGTATTTCTGAGCGATAATTTACACAATACAGGCTCTAAGTAGAAAGTAAGCAAGACAGTTTACACGCACGTATTTGATGAAGAATTACAAACCAACAAAAGGGAATTACAACATCAGATTAGCTATGTGCAAAAAGGCCAGGACATTCTAGCATTTAAATAAAAAAAGATCAAGAACTGCGGGAAAGAAATGTTTAAAAAGGGGTTGATTCAGCATCACCACCAGATTCTGCATCACGATAGCAAATCAATGCTGAGTGCGCTAATCGTTAAACCTGACTCCGTTTTTTGTACAGTAGTAAATAACATATATTATAAAGAGCTAGAGGTACAAATTAATCCTATCACCAATAGCACATAGCTTTCTCCCTTTATGCATTAGGAATATCTACAGTGAGGTTATGATAGGAGAATCAGTGGACTCTAATATATTATTATGATGCTATTCTAGTTTAATTAAAAAACATCTAGTAACTGTTTAGCCCCTGGACCGAATGAACTATCAAACCAGGTCATTAAATATGCCCCAGAGTTATGGACATCTATCCTATTTGTTATTTTATCCTATCTCATTTACACTAGGAGCACCCCAAGGATGTGGAAATCATCATATATTGTACCAATCTATAAAAAAAAGCAGACCATGCCGACTGTATAATTATAGGCCTTTTAATCTCCTTGATGTTGATAGCAACATTTTTGCATCCCTAATTTCCTTTAGGAAAAGGAAATTGAATCAGGGCCCATTACAGCAAGGCACCTAAACAAATGTCAGTCCGGCTTCCACAGAAATATTGTAACTACCTTATACGGGATGATTCTCAACCTATTACAAAATAAAACATCTAATTCTAATTTGCCTCCTTTTTATCTGGAATTTGTTGACTTTTCTTCCGCTTTCGATATGGTAAACTTTAATCTATTATGGAATAAATTGTCCAATGTGGAGCTCCCACCTGGCCTATTGAGTATCCAGATTTATTTTCTCCCAGAGACCAGCATCAGAGTAAGATTATACCTTACGAGTAATTTATCTGATACAATTCACATTAACCATGGTCTCAGACAGGGTTGTGTGTTGTCTCTCTGTCTGATATCTATATCTCTGACCTGTGTGATTTTTTATAACTTTCTCCTGTTGCAGCTCCCCACTTAGGTAATTTACATCTCTCATGACCAGCCTTCGCTGATGATGTTTTGCTAATGGACCATACACCAACTGGCCTTCAGAGACTGCACAGGTTTTTGTATTGGTATGTGGCAGCTAATGACTTAATAATAAATAAATGTAAAACGAAAATCATGAGGGTTTCCACCACTAGGAAGAAAATTAGATTTGAGAGGGCAATAGATAGGATCCCTGTGGAAGTCACTATGCACTTTACTTACCTAGGTTTTACAATTTTTGGTAATGAGAATAAAACAACTAAGATGGTTCTGCTGCAAGCAAAATCAGATACTTTGGCACCAAAGAGGAAAAAACTCCCTTGTGGCTATTCTCAACCCCAATAATGACTCTGCGATCAGAGTCATTATTAGGGTTGAGAATAGCCGATGAGTGTAAGATATTTCATTTAACAGATCTATCTGTTCGTAGCCTATGTACCCACTTGGATTCTGAAATATCTTCTCCTAAACATTCCTGAACGTAGGGTTCTGTGAGGCACCTCGTCTCACAACCAAATACTTCTACTCGACACTCTTCGTCATTAACTCAAATACCCAACCAACCCTCCATTACTTTTTGCCCATTATCAGTTTCCCCATTTAATACACAATTATTTTTGCCACCTCTCTCAATCTACTCACCATTCGTTTTTCCGCTCCCGACTCTCGGGGATCATCTACTCCTCAACCGGCCAGCTTAGCCTTCAGTTTGCCCAGCTGCCTGTAGAAACCAGGACAGGAATTCCGTGAAAGAGGGACCCGTCCCAACTGCTTTGTTTGTCTTGCAAGAACTTGGTTTTGGCCGCTATCCACAGGAAGACTTGCGCTCCTCCAGCTAAATAGCAGAGGACATTCGATATTTCTGAGACCCTTAAAAGCCTACTGGGTCGATGGGTCTTGAACCACCCTCTCTCTGCTACCACGTGAACCCATACACCTAGGGCCCTTTAAGATGAGGTGGCAATACTTAAAGATAGATGGGGATGCAGAATGTACTCAAACATCAATATTCAAAAAGACTCAGGAAGTTGGCAAAACTTGGTCTGTTTTATTTGCAATTATCTAAAACAGGGAGTTACAACGGACATCAACGGACATTCGCTTAATTTCTCTCAGCGCATATTATAAAAAACACATCTCGCATAGTCAAAACTCATCCTCAGTGACGTCACACTACATGGCAAACTACAAAAACCTACTTGGGGATGTGATAGGCTTACAGGGAACATCTAGGTATACGTTCCATACTGATGGGGAAAGTGATTGGGTTTCTACTGTCAGGTGGTCAACTAAGCCTATCCCAAGTGCAAGTCATCTTCTGTGTTACAATAATACTCAACACTTTATTGGTTACACAAACTATAGGGCTCTTTGATACCTAGCCCTCTACCATTGGGGTTTGGCACCCTTGTACCCTTCTGGAATATTCCACACGCTAGCAGCACAGAAGCTATCATACCAGATGCAAGGAGAGTCAGCGTGATCATGCCTCTCTCCCAATTAACCCAACATATATTGTCACTCTTGCAGTCTGCCAGTAAATTAAGGCTTTTGAACTTGGCCTTGCAGAAGCTCTCTGTGCCTGGGAATAAAAGGGAGCATCTTCTTGGTTTCGGTGTAGATCGACCCAATGTCTATTTTGATCTGACCATGTGACTGGAGACCACATTGTCAAACTTCTTGCTGCATTTAATTCTATTAAATGATGAACCTTTGACGCCTTCATTGTTTTTCCATTCCACATCAAACAGAAGTTTGTTTCATTCTCACGTTCATGTTACTACTGAATGGACAACCAGGCTCACGGTGGCCTCGACTTCTTGGTGCTAGGCCAGCCAAGCCTTTCTTGAATTTCTCCTCTGCCATCAGTAATTTCCCAATTGCTCCACACTGAAAACTCTTTCCAATCACTGGATTTCAGGCCCTGCTAAAGTACATTGCGAAATATCCAGGTTCTACACATTCCTATGTATGGACATGGCGGATCACCACAAACTATTCACTACGTAGCCAGCCTGAAGATCACTTTGTATACTTGCATTACTGCGTCTGTACATGTGCAAATTGTTTTGCATTTTCTTCAGAGTTTCTGTAACATGAGCATCTTCACCTTGAGCCCGAAATGTTGCTAATCTTCGACACCTCCTCATCAAATCCTGTTCATCGTCTGTTCTTTTACCTCATGCCTCTTTTCTAGGTTCATCAGCTCTGCTTCGCATGACGTCACCAGTCTTCTCTTTCACTCATTTTCACACTTCTTCTGGGATTTTGTCCAAAAGGCCATTACTTCTTCATGAATGCATATAAGATTTTCTCAATGGATACCTTTTTTCCAGGATTCTCTGTCGTATATATAGGCATCCTCGCTGGTACTGCACGTGTCTCAATTTCTGGCTCCCAGCATATAGGCAGCATGGGGGCCGAGCTTTCGGAGGGGGTACTTGTCTCCTTCTCTACATGATCGTCTTCGGGGAAGCTCAGGATATGCTATGGGGTCTGGCGTTCTGTCTTTAGGATATTCCAGATCTGACCACCTCACTTCTTTATCCCTTTGCTGGCTTCCCAAGGGGGTGCAGGCACCCTCTCCTTCTGCCTCACGACCTGACTCTCTTTCTAGACCCCAACAAGTATGACTACCATCCCCTTCGCCTTTATCTAGGTTTAATTTGCTCAAAGACAGTGCTCGGTGTTCATCACTAAACATGTTTTCCTCCTCAATTTGTGGTTGAGGTACCGCGGATCAATTATTGTCCCCTCGAGTTCCATACTCACAATCTCGTCTTAATTTGTGACCTTGTCAATCCTTTCTCCAATGCATTCCGTGTCATATCTTTCTTCTAGCGCTACTCTAGGTGCTTCTGGCGTCATCTCTTTTATCGAGGGAATCTCTCTCATTCTCTCCCATCACATTTCTGTGCTCTGCCTCAATTGTTCCTTGAGGATGAGACTGGCATCCAGACCTCGCCGCCTTCTATTCTGTTCTATTTCTTCCCATCTCTTTCTCGCATCCCTTCTAGCTTTTTCCACCTCCTGCCTTTGTTCTTCCCTCCTTAATCCTTCTCTTCGTTCATCTTCTTCTCTCCCTCTTCTTCTCTCCTTCTTCATTCCTCTTGTTCTCTCCTTCTCAGTAACCTTTTGTCCTTTAATCTTTGTGCTTCTTCCTCCTCTCTCTTTCTTTCCTTCCTGTCCCTTTCTTCTATCGCTCTTTGTCTATTGTCGGACTTTCTTTGTTCCTCTGCCCGTATTTCATCCTTCTCTTGTTCCTCCATATATATCTGTTCCCGTCGATCCCGCTCTTCCTTCCTTGTTCATCCTCCTTCAATCTCTTCTCTTGTTCCCTGTCCTTCTTTTCTTGGTAGTCCTTGTCTTCTCTTTGCCTAACTTCCTCAATGCTTTTTCCTTCTAACTTAAGTTGTATCTGTCCTCCCATCCACTCATTCTGTAAGAGCGTTACCTTGTCAGCCCTGTCCTTTTCTCCCTTCGATTCACTTAATTTCTTGATCTGTGTCTTTCGATAAATTGGACCTGTCACCTCTTTCTTCCTTATCTCGTATAAACTTACAAGCCTCTTCCTTTCTTTTACTCTGGACTGTTGTCGTTACTATAAGCGGGGGGTTCATATGTCGGGTTACTATACCCCGTCACTACTTTCAACTCCTATAAATGTTAGACTCCTATTTCTTCTATATTCACACTTTTATGCTGATTAAGCATCCACTCCTCTGGTGGCAGGTCCTCCTTTTCCTCTTGGTACATTTTCCAAAAGTTCTAAAATTGCTAGTCTTTTCTCTCATTTCTTTCTTGCGTACAGAGCGTGCACGTATGTGGTCATGGGTTGCAATACCGCTTTTGACAATGATCCCCTCTTGTGGCCATGGCATAAGCATTTTATCCGCGGTGCCCTTTACCCATTCTGCACTATACTGTTTCAGCTTGGTCGAATGTTTTGGCGGCGTCTTACAAAGGTGCATGAGAGGAGTGTCCTCCATAATTACAAGTCTCAGTTGACTGTCGATACTTACCAGATCATTAAATAAACCTTTCATTTCAACATAAATCACCATCTTCTGGTGTTTTAAAACAACAAATATGAGCATGCACCATCAATCGCTGCTCAATCCTCCTTTGTTTCAATAACCTATCTATCACACGAGCGCAATACAAATAAAATGTCAATATCAATATCTTTTGATTGACACCAATCGTTTACTACACCTTAACTTCAAACACTGTTATTTTACAACTTTTCACAGTTCTATTGCTCCTTGACACTTCACACAATCAACAATATTTAGACTAATCACACACTACACATTAATAGCCCCTGTGATCACCTTCCCTTCATTATTAATCAGTTATAATAAGGGGTATACTTATCCCACCTCTACTTATTTTACCCTATACAGGGTTTAAGACATCACCTTTCATGGTCCTGACCATGCATATGCTCTATTTTGTCACTACTCCCGTTGGAGTTTGAAATGTCTTCTTCCAATTCCCTTGAACTAGGATTTCTAGGAACTATCTTTGTCTAAACATTTCCCAGGAAGATGGCAAAGTACTGCTTTATTAGCAATTGTCTAAAACAGGGAGGTTACAACGAACAGTAATGGACTGTAATGCTTGTGTGAAATGTGAGCTAGAACATGGCGTTGGTGCGCAGCCATTTTGGACGCTCATCTCTCATCACAGTAATAAAGCCTGCGTCTCCGCGGGCCTCGGATAATAAACAAGCATTTCCATAGTGAAAGCAGAGCAAGGTCACATAGCTACATAAATATTATTGCTAAGTGGACTTACTGTGGAGAATAGTTATTGTATTGTCCACTGAAGGACGAATACGAGGAGGGAATCTGAGCGTAATGCAGGTGCATGATAAGGGGCTCTGGGAATGAAGGCGAGGAGAGGGGCGCTGGGTTTTTCCACTTCTGACTGGTTTTTTCCACCCTTTTTCCCACCGACTTGTGATCTGCTCAGGCGAGGAGGTTGATGAGATAATTAATGGATTGAAAGAGAGGGCTGGTGAATATTTGCTAGCTTGGATGGTTAGACTGTTAGATGGAGGGGCGGCGGGTCTCTTGGTAGATGCAACAGATTCTGCTAGATTTCTGCCCTTGTCACATGATATTCAGGTACAGGAGACCCTGCGTGCAGGTCCCCCTTGTGATGGTAATGAAGGAAAAATGTCTCTTTTGCAGTTAGCAGCGCAGGGTTGTAATCATAAATACTTCATTACGTCAGACTGGCTGACTGATGATAAAAATGGTACACATTGAAAGAAGCTATTCAAAGAGTTATGGAACATGCTATGAAGGAGGCAATTCATCTGGAAACTCTGGAGCATTTGGGGATGGTATACCTGTTTGTTTCTGCTAGAAACACCCTGGTCGAACAGCCCCTCCTGCGTATAAAAACATCATGATGACCCTGTTGGTGGGTATGATGGGGAAGATAACTGACGAAGTGGTTGATGCATTTAGACAACTTGCAGATCTAGGAGAATGGGACAAACCAAAAGAACGATTTAGGGAGAGGGAGGGGCGAAATGAAAAAACACACTTCTGGCATACGGTTTGACAGCCGAGATTCTCGCGTGTCTAGAAAAGACATGTTTCTTGCTTTGTTGAAGGATGGTGTGCCGCGAGAGGATATTGATCGAATTGAAGCGTGAGACATGTACTTATTGTGTAAAAAAACGAGGTCTACATGGAAAGGAGCGTTACAAACAAGTGAAAAGACAGGATGTGCATAAACCAAAGAAGGACTCGGATCCTTTTGGATCATCTCCAGAGGGAGGAGGCGATGAGTCTTCCGAAAAATCAATGCCTTCCAAGCCAATTTATGCAGATTTAAGGAAAATGGTTAGTGCGATGGTGGAAAGAGAATCCAAGCACATGCATTCTAAAAACGAATAGGCTGAGGATCAAAATCCGGTAATGACAGCCTATATTAAGGTGGCTAGACGACCTCGGGTAAAAGTGAAATTATTTTGGCATTCTGGAAATACACAGGACGAGCCTTAATTGATACTGGGGCGGAGGCCTCTTTTATACATGGAAACCCTTCAAGGTTTAAAGGAAAACATTTTATGATTACAGGATTGGGAGGTAAGGAAACCTCAGCAGTCCAAACAGAAATTGACATGAAAATTGGCTACTTAAAAAGAGACACATATCAAGTATTGATTGTTCCTCTTGCTGAATATATTATTGGGTTTGATATTCTGGAAGGATGGACACTCCGATTAGGGGGTAAGATTTACCAATTTGGGGTGAGTGTATTCACTTATACACCCGTAATTGTCGGGCAATTGAGAATGCCCCCGGTGCAGGTTCTGATAGCAACGAAAAGAGTGTCCATGGAACAATATCATATTCCGAGGGGAAAAAGGAAATTTCGGAAACCATCAAAGGGTATGTTGAAGCTGGTGTGTTGCGTTTTGTAATCACGGCTTGGAACAATCCGATCTGGCCCATTAAAAAAAACAGATGGTAGCTTCAGAATGACAATTCATTATCGCGAGTTGAATATACACACTCCTCTGCTAGTGTCGGCTGTACCGGATGCCATAACTTTGGTGGAAAATGTACAGAAATGTGAGGGTACTTGGTACATGGTGTTGGATTTGGCTAATGCCTTCTTCACTGTACCAATACCGGTTGAATGCCAAGAGCAGTTTGTATTTTCGTGGAATGGGAGACAGTATACGTTCAATCGTTTGCCAATGGCCTACATGCATAGTCCAACAAGCTGTCACCGGCTTGTGGCGGCACACTTGGACAAAATCCCATGCAAACCGGATGTTCAGATTGTGCATTACACAGAGTGTGTAGTTACACTTGGATCTCATTAGAGAAGGATTGCACAAAGAGGGATGGGAAATCAATGATACTAAAACCCAGGGTCTGGCAGAGACTGTGATTTTCCTGGGGATACAATGGCACAATGGTCACTGTGAGATGGTGCCTAAAGCGAAACAGAAAATCCTCGAGTTTTTGACTCTGAGGACCAAAAAACAGGCACAACAGTTTATTGGGCTGTTTTGATTTTGAAGGCATCACATTCCACATCTGGGGCAGATTTTGGCATCCCTTTACAAAGTCACTCGTAAAAAGTTTAATTTTGAATGGTGTGAGGAACAAGAAAAATCGTTCCAATAAGCGAAAGACACCATTCAAAAAGTGCTTCATTTGTGGCCATTAAGGGATGGTGAGGTAGAGTTTAATGAGTCCACACAGGATTCCTACGCCAATTGGAGCTTATGGCAGAAACAGGACAGAAAACGAGTGCCTTTGGGATTTTGGAGCAGAAAGTTGCCCATGTGCTCATAGATACTGAACAGATGACAGTGGGTCATGATATTGTGATCCGACCTGAAATAACAATTATGCAATGGGTACTGCGTTCCCCAAAGACACACAGAAATGGTTATGCACAAGAAGCTAGTGCTATTAAATGGGAATGGTACATTCAAGATCGTGCCAAGACCGGTAAGAGTGGTGTGGCGAAATTACATGGGCAAGTGGCGGGTGTCCCGCTAGTAGACATTGAACAGGAGCGGGAGAGGACTGTTGAGGAATCTCCATTTGAATGGGGGATCCCATATGGAGAATTATCAAGTGAACAAGTGCAACATGCATGGTTTACTGATGGTGCAGCTAAAGATGTAGGAATTGAACGATATTGGAAGGCGGTGGTGTATAATCCAAAAATGAAAAAGGAGCTCACCACCTCAGGCAAAGGGAAGAGTAGCCAATTTGCAGAGTTATATGGTGTGAATCAGGCGTTAAAACAGGAAACGCCTGGAAATTGTCATATTTATACTGATTCATGGTCTGTTGCAAATGGGTTGGTGGTATGGCTGCCACCTAGGAAAAAGAATGGATGGAAAATTCATGCTAAAGAGGTGTGGGGAAAGGAGTTATGGCAAGACATTGCCGAGATGCTGATGCATACTACTGTGACTGTATTTCACGGTGATTCACATTGCACAACAGACTCATTAGAACGTTGATTCAATTCTGTTGCAGACAAACATGCAAAGATTGAAGTCATGGACGCAAGGGCTGAGGAGGATGATTTGTAGGAAATTGCCAAATGGGCCCACCAGAAAGTGGGCATCTCAGAGAGAAGGCTACTATCGGGTGGGCACAAGACAGGGGTATACGCATCCCGTTGGAAATTGTAAAAACCATAATCTTGCAATGTCCTTCGTGTCAACATCAGAAACATCGATCTATTCTGCACATAATTCATGGTACATTGAAACGTGGTAAATTGCCTAGACAGATTTTGGCAGATTGATTATATTGGTCCTATACCCACTAGTAAGGGATGTCAATATGTGTGCACTATTGTGGACACATATTTTGGCTACATGATGGTTTTGCCATGCAAAAGAGCTACCCAATTGAATACAATTAAATTGTTGGACCAAGTGGCTGTATACTATGGTGTCCCTTTGCAAATTCAAAGTGATAACGGGTCACACTTCAAAGGGAAAATGGTCCTGGATTATTGTCAAGAAAAGGGAATCGAATGGATTTTTCATGTCCCTTATCATCCGAAAGCATCTGGTTTGATTAAGAGAATGAACGGTTTTTTGAAAGAACAATTGCACAAAATAGGTGATGGTACTTTGAAGGGTTGGCGAGAACATATATCTGAAGCTGTTCAAATTTTGAACAACTGTCTCATTATGAACAGTGAGACCCCCATTAATGAGCATGTTAAAGCAGCCTTACAAATTAAACCAAATCGAGCCATTGAAACTCTGATGTATTAGGAAGTATCCCCTGGTGTGTTGGCCCCTTATCATGCCACTCCTGAGTCTACTGGGGTGGATTTGCATGCAAGGGAGGAAATTCGACTTGAACCTAGAGGTATTACTGTGATTGATACAGGAATTGGAGTACATATTCCATCTGCACATATGGGATTAATTGCCCCAAGATCAGATTTGGCCCTAAAGGATATTCAAGTGTTGGGAGGGATTGTCGATGCTGACTATCAGGGTGTGATTAAAGTCATTCTCAAGAATAGTGGTGAAAATCTGCTACTGATACATAAGGGGGATCGTGTGGCCCAATTGATACTAGTTCCTGTGAAACTATCCATTGTTAAGAAAGGGGAGCCACCACGGTATTGACATTTCGTGGGGACAAGGATTTTGGCTCATTAGATACAATGGTTCCGGGCGCCAAGGTATGGGTCGAGAAACCTACTGGTCCGCCCGTACCAGCGGATATGATTGCAGCTGGGGAACATCAAGTGGTTCTTGTGATGGAGCCAGGAAAAAGGAAATGGACTCTGGACTTCCTGCTGACAAATGTTATTTACGTGAGTGATGTACTCCACTCATATCTTGTTTTTGAATTCTGACCTTTTTTTGATCCTGAGTATGCTGAGTGCCTGTGTGTGGCATGTTGGAGTCCATTTGGGAGGGTGCGGGTTCAAGTCGGGGGATGCGGCAGATGTCTCTATTCTCCAAGTGGAACGGGGGATATTGTTGAAGACTGATGCTCCTCCTACCAATTTTACGCCCGATGATGCGTCTGTTGCAGCATATCGTGGCGCACTGGGGAAACGACGGGAGCAGCAAAATAAAATCTTGCCTTTGCCGCCTTCTGGAATTTCGACGTCCTTTTCACATTATGGTTATTCAGCCCTTGTCAGGCAACCTGAAAACATGTGGGTCTATTTGGCCCAGTGAGTTTTGAACATTTTTAATTTTGCTTAACTGATGTGCATAGCTCTGCTGATGATTGATCATTGTCTTGTGGACGATTCAACGGCTAGCCCCATTTTTGAAGAGTTATTTGCCGGTCTTGCATAATGATTCCCTTGTGGAGCAGTCGGATGTCCAGAATTATTTTTCTATGTATGAATACTGTAGGTTCTGTGCTGACACTATTCACAAATGGAGAAACATGACGCGTATCATGACACATGACATCGCTCATGCAGGTGTGTGTTATCAAATGACTTGGCAAGTGTCAACAACAGAAACTTAATGAGGAGATTAAAATAACTAATTTTGAAAAACGATTGTGCACAAGATCTATAAATGTTTATGTTGATGTTTCAAATGATATGGTATGTAATTTTACTATTTCTACTGCTAGCCGCTTGAACCATGTAAAACTTCCACCTGGTTGGTTATTCTCCTGTGGGAACTTCACTTACTCCTACATCCCTGCTAATATTTCAGGTGGCCCATGTGCTTTAACATGTCTTGGTTTAATGATGTACCCTTACCTGTTCTGTATGTGCGGCTTCATATACTGCTTTAGCGCCAGACTGCGATTCTGAAGTGCATTTGCTCTCAGAGGCAGAAGTATTAGCATTAGCAGTTTCCATTATTGGGGTTTGGGGTTTAGCTGCTGGGGGTTATAACACCTTGATTAAATTCACCTGTCTGATGGTAAAGGGGCTTAATGAGACCTTACAAGACTTGACTGAACTGCTATTAGACAATATAAACTTTAGGAAAACTATTTTGCACAACAGAGCAGCTACAGATTATTTGTTTTTAAAGAATTCAGGTTGTGAAACAGTGGATTGTATGTGTTGTTTTGACCTGGGTGACCATTCCCTTTCTATTGAAAAACATATTAAAGGTATAAAGGATCTGGTAGCCCTGGTAACACAAGATCAAGACAGGGATTGGTGGGAAAACGTATTTTCATGGATTCCTGAAGCACTGCGTTCTGCATTGGTTGGCTTTTTGGTATTGCCATTATAGTAATTTGCTTTTGTTGTTTTGCTTCATGTATTCATAATTTATGGAGAATGATTTGAAGGTTTTGGATGTCCCTAAGAGCCTGTCGGGTTATGGCAGTTGAATGTCCAAGGGGTGGAGTTTAATGCTTGTGCGAAATGTGAGCTAGAACAACATGGTGTTGGTGCGCAGCCATTTTGGACACTCATCTCCCATCATGGTAATAAAGCCTGCGTCCCTGCGGGCCTCGGATAATAAACAAGCATTTCAGTAGCGAAAGCAGTGCAAGGTCACACAGCTACATAGATATCATTGCTGAGTTGACTTACTGTGGAGAATAGTTATTGTATTGTCCACTGAAGGACGAATACGAGGAGGGAGTCGGAGCGTCCTGCAGGTGCATGATATGAGGTTCTGGGAATGAATGCAAGGAGAGAGACGCTGGGTGTTTCCACTTCTGACTGG
Source organism: Ambystoma mexicanum (assembly GCA_002915635.3). Lineage (NCBI taxonomy): Eukaryota > Metazoa > Chordata > Amphibia > Caudata > Ambystomatidae > Ambystoma > Ambystoma mexicanum. The sequence continues at coordinate 29,378 of PGSH02016446.1, read as the reverse complement.
TTTTTACAACCTTCTGACCCTTTGACTTGTGTTCTGCTCTTCGGCCGAGGGCAGACACAACTGAGAAGGGTGGGGTTATGCCCCCATAAAGAAGAGGGCATTGTGTGATGCAGTCTCGCTGAGAGGGAGGACGCTCCTCCTCAGACCCCGTTAGCTCGAGTGATCTCTTTGCCTACCTGCTGAGAGACTTAGCAGTGTCGTAGTGGCCAAGATGAAGGTGTCTTCTGCTGCCTTGTTAATGGTGATGCCATATATATCTATCCTTTAATATATTTAAGTGCATGTTTGTTTATGTATGCTTATATTGTGTGAATAAAGGGCCTGTAACTAGCCATTTTTTTATTATAACAATTAGCCTATGTGTGATTTCTTGCCTGTCTGAGTCCAATACCTTGTTTTGCCAGGGGGCTGGGGAAACGTAAGTGTAAGTGTTCTCCTCACATCGCCAAGCAAAAGCAAAACACTGACGTACGCTCAGTCTCTCAAAAACATACCTCTTATAGCAACAATGCATCCGAGTGACGGCATACTACGTGGCAATAGTAAAAAACCTATCAAGGGTTGGTATTGGTTATGGGAGACAATTAAGTATACTTTTCTATAGGAGCTAGGATAGTTATTGGTTGTTCATTATCAGGGGAACACCTTATGTCTACCTCTAAAAAACATGTAATTTCAGAAACATTAGATACATAGTTTCTCATTGGTCTTCAAACTATAAGGTCCTTCGTTATATGGACTGATATAATTGGTTGGCACACTTGTGCCATGTCTGGAACATTCAGTTCATTTAGCAGCACGTAAGCCCATACCCAGGTGCAAGGAGATAGGGCATGGAACTACCCCACCACCTAATTAGTCCAGAATCTCTCATCACCAATGCCTTCTCCCATAAAATTGTCTTTGTACTTAGCCTTGCAGAGTATCCTCATCTTTGGTAATGCACAGGAGTGAGGGCACTCACTATGTGACATGAGACCACAATTTGGTCCATTCTGCAGCTTTTAAATGCTTTAAATGAATTAAAGTTTGGCATCCTTTGTGTTCTTTCTTAAACCTTAACGTGCAAAGGTTCATCCCCTGCATTCTCGTTCTTCTCCAGAATAGATAGCTGACCTTAGTTGTTTCAGTCTTTACTTTAGGCCAGGCAGCCTTGCCATGCAGCTCCATAAACCTACTATTCTTACTGTGACACAGTTTTCCATTCTTGCTTTATAGGTTCTGGCTTACTAAATTCATGATTCCAATTTCCAGTTTCTGTACAATGGTGGCTTTGCATGCATTCTATTCACTACTCATAGCCAGCTTCTATGGTAATTTAATCTACCTTGCGTTTCAGCGTCTGTACATTTGTTGAACGGTTGTCTTTCTGTGGCACTTTGTGCATGTGTAATTGTCATTTATTACATATGGAAAGCTCACTCGATTGTTCACTTCGTCATTAGTTTGTTCAGGATCTATATACCCTCTCAAGCTGGTATCTCGGGACGTCATGCACGCTTCTTTATGGCATCATTAATTCGTTGGTTGGCTTCCTTTCATACTCCTTCAGGATTTTCATCCTGTAGGTTATCATTACATCAAGGGTACATTCGGTAAGGTTGTCTCAATGGTCATCTTCTTTCAAACACTTGCTGCGGTATTGGTACTATGGCTGGTGTTAGGCACGGTACAATCCCATGTCTCCAATACATGGGAGGCAGGGGGGCGGGATCTCCTGCAGATGCACACAGATGCTCCTCTACATTAGCTTAGCATAACTGGCGAATTTCTGTTTTTTTCACTTTACTTGTAACAATAACGTCCCTTTAACATCTTTTCACTGAATTTCATAGGTTTTTATTAGTGCAACTGTGGTGGCTGGCTCTTGCTGAATCAGAACCAGGGTGGAGGGGATCGGCAGTTGGAGCCTGGAAGGAGGGCAGCTGGACGTTGTGTGAGCTCTGCGGCTGCGGGGTCTCATTAAATAAAGACTTACCTGTTTGCTGGCCTCCATGTGGCTCACTTCATTTTGGCAACGAGGATGGGATTGAGTCCCGGAACGGGCTCCTGGGGATCTGCTTTGACGGCCTGCAGTGCGCAGCTGCTCCATATCGGGTTTGTGTGCCGGCTGTTTCGCATTGGTGTGGAGGAACCCCGGGAAGGGCAGGCGCTGTCTGGGACCCCACGGCTGCCCCGGAACAGCCAATTGCTGCCTTAGCCCCAATGTGGAGAAGCACAAATTTGGAAGGACCTCGCGCCCCAACGTAGATGTAATTCGCTTGCGGGTTAGAGGAAAGAACCTGCAAGTGTGATCTAACATGGTGGCCATATTGGTTGCCCCGGCAACCACATAAACAGACTGTATTGTAATCATCATTGCTCCCTACAACTCCTCTTCGTCTCAGTGTTGGAGGGCATAAGTTCCTGCAGTGTGACAATCGTAGTGAGTGTCAGGAACCTAAGCTGGAGAGACATTAATAGTGAGTATGTAGCACACAGTTACCATTACAGCAGCAGATCCCCCGACGACGCACGTTGCTCTCATGGCTCGCGACGAGGGACCTTTCTAGGCCCTCCTCTCGCCAACAGGATCCTGACCAAATCGATACCTCAGGAACCCACGGCTCCCCCTAGTGCAGTCTCGCACCAACCATCCAGCACTAATCCTTGGATGGTTATGTACAGCATCACCACTGCTACCACAGCAGCAGACAAAATGGACTACACCACATTTGATGCTCATCCTGAAGAAGGCCAACACCATCTAGGCAACAATTCTGCCTTCCTGGCCGAAACACACCTGTGCCGATCCCCAGTGACACAACTGCAAATACCCTTTTTCGTGTATGTCTTGTAGATTATGTTGTGTACACCCCGTGTTTACGATGCCCTGGACCACCCTATGTCCCGGGTGCACTACTGTATAAATATATGTTCTTCTAACTGTTGTATACCACTGTGCCCTTAGGTGGAACTCTGTACCTCAACACAAAAGAGGTTAATACTCAATCTGTATTTCCACCAAACTCAATCACTCTTGTCCGTTCTTTTTGAGCCTTTCGTGCTTATCGAAAGCTATGTAAACTAATTGAACAATAACACTTGTGGTTTTCTGAAATAAACTCTTTTGTTCAGAACCGTAGCTTGCTTTTTTGTAGGATCTCACATCCTGATTATTTTTGATTATTATATACGTACCCCCCTGGGTAGATCAGGACTCCGCCAGGCGCCCTTATTTGTACTTGCACATAGGAAGGCAGACTGTAAAGACTGGAGGGGGGTGTCTGTACTTCTGCTCTCTATATGGTAGAGGAGAGGCACAGAAGACCCGAGCCAAGATTCTCTATTACGGTAGCAATGGACGAGAAATCAAGGCCTAGCTTCTCAGGAGGTGATGCAGGCTGGTTCTTAAGTACAGTGTAGTCCCCAAGCCCCCACAAAGGAATGTCCACACACTGTATTACTGAAAACACAGTCTTTATATAATTAATATTCAAAGGTATGTACATGATCACAATAACGCACTTTGTACTCGGAAATCAACAATGATAAATATATACAATTCTAAAGTGGTACTACCAATGTTATCAAATCTCATTAAAGTGCATCAACTGTACGGTTAAAATGTCACACAGATCAATAACGCGGAAACCATCCAATAGAGAGAATAGGGAAAGCAAGACAGTTGACACAATTGGCAGAATACTGGCCCCGTTACCTAGACACAGTTCTGTGTGGAGATCTCCCCCACCTGGGCAACCTGTAAAATAAAGATATATAGCACAAGCCCAGTCCATATACTGTTCAATAGCCTTGTTTCCTCCTATTAAGGTTTTACCCCCGCCCCAATGTACCTGGTGGAGTAGAGTTCTTCGAAGACGTGTCGAAGGATCCTTCTTGAGTGACTCCCTTTAAAGCAGGAGCCACGGATCGTCGAGCGGCGTCGAAGATGGTGAACTTGTCGTCGACGGCGGCGATGAGAAGTTCAAGGGTGCCGAGACCCTGATGTCGATCCAGGCGGTGCTCGTCAGCGATGTCCTGCGAGGATGAGGTGTGCGGGGCACCTCGGCGATGGATTGTTCAGGACCGCAAAGAGTTTCAGAAGAACTGTGGCCCAACAAGGGCATCGAGTCGTCGAAGTCTTTGTGGCCTTCAGGTGGCGGGAAACCCACGGGCGGATTCTCCTCGACGCGTTGGTCATCCTCGACTTTCTCCGGCGGGACAAAGCGGTCGACGTTGCGGACAAGGGAGTCCTTCAATTCAAATGTTCTTAGGCAAAGGAGCGGGCGGCTCCGGTCGTCGGCGGCACGGCGTCAAGTGGTCCCCACCACTGGGCAACACAACTTCGACGGGCCTCCAGCAGTTACACAAACCTGTGAATCCTGGTCGACGGCAATGGACTTCGACAGTGGCGAAGTCCGGGTGCTTTGCTTCGTTCTCCTCAACGGTCCCGTCTCGGGTCGGCAGCCTTTCGAGGGTCTGACTTCCAGGGAGCTTCGGCGAAGGTTAGCGGTGCTCGATGGTCCCTCAGAGCACGGGAAGAGGGTGCCTTACCAGGTCCTCTCTCGGATAAGTCCTTGACGAGTTCGGCAGCTTTCAGATCAGGTCGAAGAAAATGCAACAGCAAGTCTTCGTTTTCCAGCTGGGCGTCGAGGATCAGCAGTTTCAGTTACTCTTAAAGTGTAGACACAGCTTCTGAACGCTTCTGAACAATTTCCAGTGGTGAGAGGTCCCCAGATATACTATCTTGTCTCTCATCCACACTGCTGGGTCACTCTCAGCAGCCAATCATACAGAAGGGCATTCATGCAGTGAGTGAGCCAATCAGGCACACAGTGCATTCAGGCCATCCTCCTCCCTCTCAGACACTCACAACAAGGAATGTGGATTGGGACAAGTACCCAGCCATTCAACACTATACACTGCATTCAGGCCAGTTTCGGGCAGGGCTGTCTCAGTCTTTGTCTCTCATACCAGAAACCAGACAGCCACAACAAGAAGTGTATATTGGTCACACACTCCATTCACCCAGGTCCCATCCACAGGGCGTACCCACAACATACAGTCACTGGGAAGGCTCCAGTCAGTCTGGACTGGACTTCACAACAACACCATATATGGAAATTCCACCCAACAGCCAGTCAGGGGGAAGGGACAGAGTCAGGGCTTCCAGGACTTTTGGAAAACAGGGTAATAGATAATAGAAAGCAAGAGGCCACAGGGGCCATCTTGTTTTCCATCAGGAATCAACTGATTCCAATGGCAGGGCCGGGGTATCCCAAAAATGGAGGATATTCAGCGCACCTGTCAAATTCAGCATGGAGCTGCCACCAGCCCATACCCTGCTCTGCGGGTCACCCACGGGTGCCCAAAAACATACACTAGGGGCACACGGTTTGTAGCCCCGACTCATGGGTGCCGTAAGGGTATCCCATGGGTCTGTTCACCAAACCAAAAGAGAGAGAGCTGCACCGCCAGGAGTCCCACATGAACTCCTGCGCGGAAAATATGACAGAACACACGATAAAAAGGCAGTAAAGGACAAGGATACGGAGGCCCTGTCCGTCCGATGCATTTCCAGCATCACACAGACACATACCAGGGTTGGTGCATTATTCAAGGATGTCAGCTATGGTGCTCCCTTTGGAAGCCTTTTTGTCGAACCATGGCATGCCGGTTACGCCTTGGAATGAGTGGAAACAGTATTGGGGCAATCGAATATGAAGGAATGTCACCCATTAAAAAGATGTTGTTACTACACTCTCTTGGGAAGGAGGGTCAGAAGAAATACAGAGAATTACCACCTCTGACAGATGCTCAAGGGGCGGGTGATCTGGATATATATCAAGAGGCTCTCCTCTAGTTGGACGCCGATTGTGCGCCCAAGATGAACATAGCGATCCATCATTACAATTTCTATACCCGAAAGCAGGAGGATAATGAATCAGTGTAAGAGTATATCAGCGCCTTGAGGACTCTTTCAAGCTTGTGTGAGTTCACGGATAGGATGGGGATGGATGAGCTTATCAAAGATCAGATTATCATACACGAAAACAATTTGATTGTGCAAAATAGGCTATGGATGTGTGGGAATCCAACCCTCGAAGAGGCCATAGCAATTACAAAAAGGTGGAACACAAGCAATTGTGCTCTCGGACGATAATAGAAAAGAAGAAGAACAGCATGGCTGATTACTGCTCATAGAGTCCCAATAAGGAACAGGTTCAAGTGAATCAGGTTACAAAACGGAGCAAGAAGGGAGGCGTGAAGAAAGATGAATCACAAAAAGACCCTGATGCCCGTGGTGAAAGCAAGGCAGTTGTAGCAACCTCAGAGGGAGAGAGAGGAAAGTGCTACAGATGTGGTCATGTGCACCATTTTGCCAGCTCTAAGCTTTGCCCAGCCATCAACCAAAATTGGTCAAACTGTGGGCTCAAAGGTCACTTTGCGGTCATGTGCCGCAGGAAAAAGAAGGTTTTGTGTGTTCAAGATAGAGAGGAAGACATAAGCTTGGATGATGAGGACCGGGTAGTGATGGCGCAGGAGAGCTAAGAAGACTATTCTCAAATGAAGTGTCCCAGCAGGGTTGAGGGTTTCCCTGTTAAGGTGATGGTGGACAGTTGTTCACCTTATACGATTTTAATCAAAAGCAGATGGAGAAAACTGAAGCAGGGGGAGAAAACTGGAGGAGGCAGGGTTGAACGTCCCCTCAAGTGCTCCAACATCAAGGATCCAGGAGTATATGAAGGGTCCAGGATCGACTTCATTCGAATGTTTCAAAGTGGGGTCGAATGCAAAGGGAGGTTGACAGTAATCAATGTTTATGTGGCAAATAAAAGAGTGGCTATTCTAGGCTGGAGAGATCAAGCGGCTCTTGGGATTAGAATGGATCCAAGGAGCGCTGAGCAAAGAAGCACCACTGATGAGGTGCGATTTCCTGATGCGTTTGCTGAGGAGGTAGGGAGTCTGCATGGATTCACTCACAGAATATGGTGAAGCCTAGATCTAAGCCTGTAAGTCACAAATTAAGCCATATCCCGATGTCAATTATGGGTGAGGTCGAGTCTGAACTGGAGAGAATTCTAGAGAAAGGCATAATCAAGAGAGTTCAAGCTGCTGAATGAGTTAGCCCTATACAGCTGGCACGTAAGAAGAACGGAAGGATCAGGATGTGTGTTGATCTTCAAGAAGTTAACAAGAACATTTTAGTGGACAAGTATCCTCTGCCCTTGATAACGGACATGCTGAGCAGTGTCAGGGAAGCCATTGCGTTTACGAGTTTGGAACCTGTCAGCAGAGTACAATCAGATACCACTCACAAAAGATTGCCAGTTGTTGACTACAGTTCATACACCTTTTGGTCTGTTTTGTTTTCGCTGTATGCCATTTGGCTTAGCCTCAGCTGCAGCGGTGTTTCAATGTGTGATGAACAGGATTCTAAAAGGGGTGGAGGGCACACTTGTGTACCAAGTATAACATTCTGATTTATGGTAAAACGATGCTGGAACATGATAAAAGATTGAATGAAGGTTTAAGCAAGCTGAGGGACCAGAGTTTGACAAATGAACGAAGTAAATGTCGCTTTAGAGTGAATGAGGTGGAGTATCTTAGGCACATGGTGAGTGGCAAGGTATATCATCCCAAGGTGGATGCTATGAGAGCGGTGAGAGAGGCAGCAATACCAAGGAACAAGGATGAGGGGAGGGAATTTCTAGGGGATGCATTTTATAATACATTTGTGAAGGAATTTGTTGCATTATTTGAGCCTATTCGAAGGTTGTTAAAGAAGGGAGTGGAGTTTGTGTGGACATTAAGTGCCATGAGACCTTGGAGTTAATCAAGGTGGGGGTTTGTAATGCCAAAAGCCTTCTGAGTTTCAAGTTGGAGGAAGAGTGTATTATCACAATGGATGCAAGCGTGAAAGGGTTGGGGGCTTTGCTCTTGCAAGGTGTTGGGTAGTAGGAGAGAACGATTTGTCATGCGTCCAGGGCTATTTTGGAATGCTCACAGTTAAGGGAATGGTGAGGGCTACTCCTAGGATTGCTTGCATTGCTTGAGGGTGCATTAGTATATTTTCAGGGTGGAGTATGTGCCTGGGGTGCTAAATCGTGTTTCTGATTTCTTGTCAGGGGTGCCTTTAGAGGTGGAGAATGCTGGTGATGAGGCGTGGTTGAGAGAGAGGAGGAAATGTTAGCCTTTCTGGAAGAGGTATGTGTAGATGAATATGCAGTTGTCAAGAAGGAGGAGTACAAAAAAGGTGTGGGGGAGGATGGTGCCCTCAGTAAGGTGGTGGAGTGGATGAAGTTGGGATGGCCGGCCAAGGGCGAGATCACTAGGGAGATTGTATGGGAGGCTAGGTCCATGGGACCCCCTCCCCGACATGCCCCACCCGCATGAGGCTCGTGGCTCGTCAGAGGCCCACCATGTACCTGTGCTCAGGCGACAGGGTGGCTCCTGACCGACACATAGGGCCAATTGGATTGTACTGTAACACACCACGGACACCATTTTAAAAGCTTCAAGACTCCATTTTAGATAAAGACAACCGAAACTCTAATGAAACAGTCTGCTTGCAAAAGCTGCAGCTTGGCCCCCGTTCACTGCGCGCAGGGAGCCATGCACTCCCCCGGCGCCTCCACCCCATGGCAGATCCGCTGAAGGCCCGTTTTCTCAAGCAACCAGACACGAACAAATATCAGAGCAAACACTGTATCATTTACCTTCCGCAGTACATCACTGTCCCCGAAGTGACCCGACTCGCGGTTCAAGTCTGGAAAATAACAAGAACCATCCCAATTGAACAGGCCTCGACCCAGCATCTAACCCCTAACCTTTAAAATATATGGTGTCAATACCCTCCTCGTATGAATCCCTGCCTATGTTCCCCAAATGAAGTGCTAACCACATACCAAAGCCGAACGATTCTCAGAGTGTTGTATAAATTATAACACAGGTTTTAGGGGAGAGATAAAAGTTTATAGTACTGGTAAAGCAAGAATGACCTCAGCCTGTCGTAAGACACCATGTGCCTTGCAGACTCAATAAAACGGCTTAACACAGCCCACCTAGTGCTAACTAACGATTGCTGCTAGTGTACAAAGGAAGGCCAAAAAGCATTACTGAGAGTACTTCTGTGTCATACAGTGGGACACGTTTAATTGTTATGACAAGAATGGAAATGCACAATCACAAATGAACATATTGCTCATATGCTCCTGAGTACACAACCAAACCTAATGCTACCTCATGTGTGATCTATCCATCTGTTGCCTTATGTAATTGCTAAAATATATTCAACTAATGTTATGTGGTATATGTAACCTGCCAGACTCTCATAGTCGCATATGAAGTAGTACATGAATGTATAAACACTAGAAATGTGTAATCATCCCAATATTACTAACTTTACTAACCGTCCCCTCGTATGGTATAGTGTACAGCCCAGGCACAGAGAATTGAATATAACCACAAGGCCATCTCCCCCTCCTCCCGCCAAGGCCCGCCAGGGCTCGCTGGTGCGCGGGCAGCACGGCCTCACCTCCCCTCATTCAGTTGGACCCGCTTCAAGTATTCACCTCCCATGATCCGAGGCCGCCATGGCCTGCCAAATGAATATTTACAACCTGGTCCTAAACCCCACTGCCTCAAGGGGCCAGAGGTGCACCCTCGCTGATCCAGTAGTACTCCAGCTCACCCCAAGTTAATGGGCCTTGGAGAATAGATATTCAAGCCTGGACTAACATATCATAAAGTAATTTCTCAACACATCTAACATGGAAGACCGACAAGGCAGCTCCCCTTGTGCCCTCAGTCCAGACACATAGGTTTATGAAACCTGGTCAACAGGGCAAAAGTAACAGTGCACTGATGTATTGGTGAAGCATACTTGAGATATTTATAGCTCAATTCTTAGTGCATGTTGACTTAAAATAATAGGTTACCTACTGTTGTAAAAGGAAACAACAACATGGGTCACAACAGTTAATACAATTTCTAGACACAGTGTTGGAACAATGGTGGACAGTGTTGACAAGTGACACAGGAAATGGAGTATGGAGTTATGAATATAAACATTCATTGAAAAAAGGTTTGTCTATTATGTTATATTAACGATACTCTGGGGATAATCGAATAGCCAAGACTGACACTGTTCATTTGTTTATTGACCATAGAGCCCTCCTGTGCAGAATATGGTCCCAACCAGGAGCCCTTACATATTTAATTGACAAGGTGTTGAGGACACACAGGTAGGAATTGTTGCCCGTGCCGTTACCCTTGAGCACATGGTCTCGGGTTGCGGTGGATGTTTTGGGGCTGTATGAGATTTTGTGGTAAGAGAGTAGGTTTTTGATTGTGTTGGTTGACTATTTCTTAAGGTGGCCGGAGGTGAAGTGGGTCAGGAATGTCACGATTGCTGAGATTATCACATTTTTGGAGCAGGATTTCAAGAGAGAGGGTTATGCTGTGGGGTCATAAGTGATAATGGAATGCAATTCAGAAGTGTAGAGATGACTAGTTATGTGGAAAAGAAGGGGCTCTAAGTGGAAATTCACATCTTTATGGACTCGTTGAGCACTTTAACAAGGCCCTGTACAGCAAGCGGTGAGAAATAATATTGATGCTGTCAAGAAACTGCTTTGGAATGTGCGGGTATCTCCCAATGGAGTTACTGGAGTATCACCTTTCAGAATCATAAGGGTTAGGGAGGCCAACTTGAGGCTCAATCCCGCTTGGGTGAATGGTGTTGCTGGTGCCAATAAAGGTAATGAGGAGTTGGAGGGGAGCCTTAGAAGGAGGGCTATTAAGGCGCAGAAAAGGTATTAAAGGATTTATGACATCAGGTTAGGTAAGAGGACTAAGTCACGTGTTAAGGTGGTGGTTGGTTCGTGGGTGAAAATCCGGCGTGGTGTACACGTGACTAAAGGAATATCGAAGTTCTCTGAGCCCAAGAGAGTCATTGAATTGCTAGGGAGTGTGGGTGAAAGACGGCTCCATTTGGAACTTGTACAGGATGGTTGCTGTTGAGGGAGCAAGTGTGGAAGGTTTGGCTTACCCTGAGAGTTGAGGAATTCTTATGGAGTTTGAGAGTAGTTGGGCACAGCGTGGGGGAAGCCCAGCACAAGGTAACAGTCCCAGGGTTGTGATGCATGGTGCTGCATCTAGCACGGACCGTGAGTTGGCTGTTAATAGCATAGGTGGTGGTGCCAAGAGGACAGAGACGTCTTTATGGGAGGGCAACAGGGGCACTTGCCCCGGGCCCCCAACTTGGAGGGGGCCACAAGATAGAGTCTTATTTAAAAATAAAAAAAACAGTTTCCCTAAGTCGACAAAATTAAGTATCCCACATCAGGATTGTCTATGGTGTGTTGCTAAGGCTAAACCTATTTTCTGTCTGTTGTTGACAAGTACATTTTGTTCAGATCTTTTCTTCCTGTAATGCTATGTTCACTGTGGTATAAATAGTTTGTGTGGCACAACAACTGTAGCATTCTCACCTTCCTTTGGGTATTATATTGATCATGTGCAATAGCCAAAGTTGAAATACATATTGATACAGTTGAGTGTCCCGATGGTTCAGAGGATAGCTCAGTGTGTTAAGCACTCATTGCAGAGATATGCGTTCACATGCAAGATTACAATACCAAATTCCAGCAAGGCCGACTCAGCGTTTCCAATGTATGAAGTTGTTAAGCCTGCATGTAAATGTACATTGTTCTATAGCACCCCAGGTGTTATCATCACCAATGTACCTGCACTAGATAGTGTTTGCTATAGAAACTAAGATACCATCAATATGGTGATGGTCTAGAAATTGGTTTGTTTAGATGGGGAGTTGTAAAACCTTGGCAGGCACCTCCAATGACAACAAAGTGTTAGAAGTGTTTAAGTATCCGAATTCCAGGCTGTGGAACCACAGCTTTCATGCTTGGATCCTGGATTTGCCAACAGGCGATACAGTGATCCTGGACAAATCTTATATCACTGACAGTACTGTACTGCCTTCTATGAAAAGGTTTTCTTCTCACGTACTGGTGGAATTGTTTGGCCAATTACCTGATCTTTCCTATCATGTAGGCCATTTGAGTGGAAGGAGTTCTAGACAGAAGAGAGCAGACCAGATATTGCAGGCTTCTTACCAGCATATTTTAAGATTTGCTTATGTGACAACAAAACGTTTTTTCTGCACATTTTTAAATACCATTGCACAAGCCCGTGTTTGGGGTGTATTTAAAGCTTTACAATACAAAATAGAAACCTATTTGAAATCTTTTAAGATCACATCCATTAGTATGCTGGTATTTATATACTTTCCTTGATGATGGAGACAATGAAGCTAGAATCATTCCCATTTTGAATAATATGTTTCTATAACGTTTTGTTTTTTAAATGTTTATATTGGGTTATGTGATTTTCATATTTTCCAATTCAGTTCTGTAAATACTAGAAAATAAATTGGTAAGACCAGAAATTGTGGGTACGAATCCCAGCTTCACCTCTTAATCAATGTGTGATCCTGGGTATCTCATTTAATCTTGTATTTCCTCACTTGTCAAAATTGCAAGTCCCTAAACCTTTCAAAATTGTCAGCCCTTCAGAGTGATTTCGTTCTCAGGGTACGATCTTTAAAAAAGACTCATTCATGGTTTCACTGACTATATATAGTGTTGCTTGCTCTATAATGATAGTGAGCATTGATATATTGCACACCAGAGCCACCTGTTTCTTTGCTCTCGAACGGCGACACTGCTTGAAAACCATGTCCCACTACTAATCTCAGTTTGTCTGGATACAGAGACCTTCCTGGTATCTTCAAATCGTCATCCACTCTCTATGCTATGGTATGTGTAGTTTGATCCTTGCTTCCCATTGTTCATCTGTATCCATGCTTGAGCACTTTTGCTGTCTCTGAGGCAGCTAATCTCAGACTATTCTGGATTATGTGTACCTTTGTCATAAAATCTGTGCCCTGCAGGTATACTATGTCCAGTATACCTTCCACGTGGCTGCTATTGATTAAATGTTTGCTGTACCTATGCTTGAACACAATTACCCTCGCATAGACTGCTAATGTTGCCCTTGAAATGCTACTTGTTAATCACTCGGATTGCAACATGACTAAAGAGTGGAAGGTATCTGAAAGGAAGTTCACCATGCTTATTTTGATCTCTGCGAGGCAGCATATCAAGCTATGGGTTGTTATCGTGAGACGGGGTGGGGCGCACTAGATATTCTATATCCCTTAATTCCTTTGGTCTGTTGGAGGGGGGCCCCAGAGGTGTCCGTGCCCCGGGCCCCCAAAGTGCTTAAAATGGCCCTGGAAGAGGAGGAAGAGGACTGAGCCTGAGTGGATGAGAGATTGTCAGGCAGTGCTAGAGATTATGTCAGGTTGTGCTCCTGTTGGACAGAGCTTCTGTTCTGGCTCTGGATGTTTACTCGCTTACTTTTAGCGTCACTTTGCTTATTTCATCATTTGTGTGTCGTTCTCATGTTACTTCATTATTACTTTATTGCTCATTATTCCTTTCGAATTGTGGATGCCCTTATGCTATTTTTCCAGCTCTCCCCTTCTCTTCTTTTGCTTTCTGATCTCTCAGCCTTGGGGATTATTCCTTTTGTCTGTTCTTGCTGTGAGGGGGGGGGGGGTTTGGTTGGCTCTTGCTGCCATATCTACTGGCTGGAGCCTTTTGCATGCATTCCACCCTGGAATCAGAACCAGTTGGAGCCTGGAGTGAGTGCTGCTGGACGTTGTGTGGGCTCTGGGGCCGCCTCATTAAATAAAGACTTACCTTTATTTGATGTTATGAGTTGTGATGTCTTTGCAGAAAAAAGAGGCACTGTTTGATAAAATATGGGGTGTTTTCCTGAATTTGGAACCGCGTAATCTGGTTAAGATAGAGAAGATATGACGGATGTTCAGGAATGATTTGCACAGCCTTGAAGATCTAAGGATCGAAATACGTGTCGCCAAGGGCAAGAAAAAATTGAATGAACTATGTATTTCTCTAATCCAATGTGATTTACCTTTCATGTAATAGAATTGTGGAGAAGAAAATGTAAAAATACATATTGAAAAAAATAAAGACTTACCTGTTTGCTGGCCTCCGTGTGGCTCACTTCAGCAAGTTAACCATAACGCCCTTTAACAAGCCCTGCCTTCCATTTCCATGGCAACCCTAAATCGCTCCGGCTGATGCTGTAAACGAAGCAGCGTGCAGAGTTTTTTTTTATTGCTCTTAGCACCTCAAGGGTTTGCCTCGGAGGGCTAGTAGGAATAATCCCACGTTCTGCAAGCTACACCGGCCCGGTGACAGCACCTGGGTCCGACATTAAGGCCATTGCTTTGCTCGGGCCTGTTACTTGGGGCCCAGGCCGTTACCGGCCGGTGTAGTCTACAGAACGTGGGATTATTGCTAAAATGTTGCACACAGAACATGGTTTGGTATGCCTAGGTATAGTACATGAGTCTTTCATATGCCTTCAGAGCAGGACACCATTGTGCAAATAAATGTGGTGCCAACGTCCAAAGTGGTAACACAAGTTCTCTGTTTTTTTAAAGAGGAGGTATGTCAATTTTTCTTTGTTCCCATGCTAACTAGCACAGCTGTAAGAGTTGTAACTTCGAATCGCTTAATTGAAGAGCCATTGTGACTCATATACAATTTTAGAATAAGCTTCTTCATTTCGTCCTCAAGTATTTATTACTGTTTCTTGTTTAATAGTTTGAACATTCTTCCTGGGGTCCAGTATACTCTAAATATACCTGATCCGTGGGTTGTGAGCGGGTTCTGATTTTTCCCAAAACCAATCGTCCAGAGGTATTATGTACCCAATGTCTGCATCCTACTTTATTTTTGGTTGGAATATATATTCCATTTCTTCGTGTAGACTTACAAAACTGGGCACATTGATATCACAGGAGTCTGTGTGATCCTTCTGGCAGTGCTATATAATTCACCAGAAAATTCAGTCCTATCTTCTAAGGAGAGTTTGGGGAAAATATAATGGCCTCCTAATAAAAATTAAAAAAAACACTAGGAATTACAGAAACTAAAAAACTACAAAAAATCAAAACACCGAATAAGAATAGAAGCACTAGGAAAGAATCATAGACACAGACTTTTCATGTGGAAACAATCAGTGACATCCATGGCAACAGTCCCAGGCATTTAAGTGTGCTCAGAACTTCTTTTGTGACACAGCAAGTGATGTCATATCCCTGCTCCCCTGAGAAGACTGAAAATGAGGCCTGGACTTCAGCTGAAGAAGCTGTCCTTCTAATCACACTGTCAGAGACACTGCAGAGATGGTGCTGCTTTATTCCTAACGCCAAAGCACAGGGACCCCAGCCCTGTTTGCTGAAGAATCAAACCCTGAGTTGTGCTGCGGCAACGGCCTGCCTTCCATCCCCCACTCGAGGGATGATCATACAAGGCTGGCTGGCAATATGCTTCCTACAGCACATGGGCCTCTTCCCCAAACCACGAGCCAAGGAGCCCAAGTGCCGGACGGGTCGCAAGGTCAGAATCGTAGAGCGGGGTCCTGGTCCAGCTTGGCAAAAGACCTCCAAAAGGTCTCCAGAGTGGTTTTTTGAAGTGTTGGCTGAAGAAGAAAAGACAGAAGGGGAATTACAAGAGGAAAGTACGACGCCGGTTGAAGAAGACAAGAAGGCGCCTGCTCCAGAAGTCAAAGAAAGCCGCAGTATCGCGCATCTTCCAAGAGGCAGCGATCTCTTTTTTTAGCAATAAACAACTAACATCCTTCACAGTCACCTTATGCATGGTAATTGAAACCAGCTCTAGCTTAGCGTGAAGCACAGCTTTGTTTCTGTGTATCAGAATAATTGATGTGCCTGCCAGTGCTCCTCCTAGAGCCCCCCCCCTCTCATTCATTACTAGCAATTCTGTTTCAAAACCTGCTTGTGAGTGGAGGTCCTGCCTCCGTTTATAATGGCGGGAACATACCAGGCAGTATTATCGGCATGGCATACTTCCGCCTACATTCAGTTTGGTGTCATCAGCACAACTAATAATGTCAAACGTACAAAGCGACCTTGATAGTCTTTTGTGCGAACCCCCGTTCCATCCGTCAGAAGATTTCTGCTCTGCAACGGGTCAGTTCAGGGAAGTACAAAACGGATTTGCTTCGCAAGGGGGACCCCCTCTACAGCTGCTACCATTTGTTAAGAGGCGCTTACGGATACGTTTGCAACTTTCTTTGCATCTTAGAACGAACGGATGCACTGCAAAGCTACCCATGTTTAGAACATTGATTATTGTCATTGGTGTTTGTTTTCTTAAAGTGAGAGATGGAATACGGTTGCTTTAATATCCTGCTTGGATTACAGGTGGCTTCCGTTTCCAAATTCTAGCAAAGCAGTTAGTTTGTCTTTCAGTTATTTGCTTTTAAATGTAAAAAATCAGAAGAGAAAATTCACGCGAGTTTGTTTCGGTTTTCCAGAAATAGCGAGCCATTGTCGACACTGTGGGACCATATTATGCCTAGAGTGCTTTAAGTTAGTTTATCGTATTGCAAAGCAAACTGGAGCACCACAGTTGATTTGATAGGAAATCGCCCTAAAATATCCAGGGGTAATATGCATATTGTAATTGGTTTATAGAAAATGTAGAAAAACAAAAGGAAATATGATAACCCATATGGGTAAAAGAGATGACAATCACACAGAGGAAAAAACAGCAAAACAAGGCCTCTCTTAGAATAATCAGGGGGTGAACGAAAATGTAGAATTTCACTTTTACAAATGTCAAGAATTTGTATGCAAAATTCAGCATATTTTGCAAAAACGGGGGGAAATATGTAATCAGATCATGTGTGGGAATAGAAATACACAAATCATGTGTTGCAGATTTCAAAATCACCACAGTAACATTTGCAGGGAAATTTCTCAACCAACCACTTGTAAACGGAACACTCCTTTTTTTTTGGTAGACAACAAATCCACAATTTGATATTTGCTGGATAAACAATTTGGAAGTGTATTTTTGCTGAAGCAAAACGCTCCCAATATAGGTCTGCAAGAAAATTAATCTGAAAATTCATTTTTGGGAAAATAAAATCCGAAAATTAACTGTTGGGGACGATTTCTCAGTTAGGTGGAAACAAAAGTCCTTCCACTAATTTTATAAACAATACAGAAAATTAACTGTTTTGCTTGAGAATTTTTCAGACAAAGCAAAGTAAAACTCTCCAGCCCCTTCCTTTTTCTGGAAGTAGTAGAAAAGGTTTTCCTTTCTTTTGGTCAAACATTTTTTAATTAACTCTTTGTTGTAAACTTAAACCTTACCTTGTTTTGTTAACACATTTCTCCACGTAACATTGTTCTACCACCACAATTAAATAAAACATTGTGGCTCTAACTCGCCCCTCTTTGAATTCCTTAATCAGTCCCCCTGAATGTCACTCTCGCTCCACGTCATTAAACACGTCATTAGCCAAGCTCCTTCAATGACAACCACTTAAAAGATAAACTACTCCTACACAGACACAGGAGTAAGGACTAACACAATCAAAGCAATGAAGATATTTTGGTGTAAACAAATCTGCAAATGATCTTTTGCTGGAGAGCATATCTGTAAATGTTGCCAGTTTGCATAAGTGAAAGAAGGCCATTTGCACAATATTCATGAATTAAGAAACTGGCAAATCCTCACATTTGCACATGTGAAATTTAAATTTTACACCCTTGATTATAACTGTACATCTATATGCTAACCATGAGTACAATCTTTAATATTGTGGAGCCTGAATTTGAATGGGATATGGCTACAGAAAAATGAGTCTGGGATATACGTAAAAATTGTACGCTTAATGATTTCAATATATGCAAGATGAGAAAGATTAACATTGTTTTGATAATAACTTCACTCCTATGTAAGGTGTTTCTCCCCTTGATTTTGTATGAAAGAGTAACCAGCAACCTGTATGGATCCTGTGTAGGGGTACTTACAACTTAGTGCATACATGTGAAAATGAAACCCAGGGGGATAAATTGTGAACCAACTCGTACAGGCCTATTGCAGACCTCTAGTATAGGCAGGGTACACTGCGTGGGATTTGGTCTGGTCCTATGATCGGTCAACCCTGACGACTGACCGTTGCATCTAAGAACCTGCACAAATCAACAGACATAGCCTCATTTATTTGGCAATGCTAGGACAGGCTTTTTATATGAATGTCTGTGTATAACAGATTCTCTTTACATCATTAGTAACTTTACAACTCTGTGCCCTTAGAGGAGGCGCTCAAATTTCATACATGGCATAAATAACTAATTAAATAGCATCATTTCATTACGTACGATAATAAATAATTAAATGGCATCAATTCAGTCACCTGGGCAGAGGGGTGTTTGAATGGGTATATTTCATACAATAAATAAATAAGTAGCTAGGTAGCATGAGTTCATTGACATCGGATAATAAAGAATTAAATAGCATCAATTCAGAAACTGGGCAGAGGGGTGTTTGAACGGGTATATTTCATACATTAAATAAATAAGTAGCTAGGCAGACTGAGTTCATTGACATCTGATAATATATAATTAAATAGCATCAATTCAGTAACCTGGGCAGAGGGGTGTTTGAATGGGTATATTTCATACATTAAAGAACTGAGATAAAGGGTGTACTGGGTAACATTAACGGTCACAATGTAGTGGAAGCCTTCCTCTCCTCATTCACCTTTAGTAGACCACCAGAGGAGAGGTAGTCCAAGCTCCAAATAGAACAGCTGTCACTCTCAAAACTCCTATCCAACAACAAAACTCTCAACGTTGACTTTAAGCATGAAGCAAATGCAGCAAGTTCCTTGCCACCTACCCCCATGCAGCTCTTTGCACCCGATCCTCCTGACACCCATGGTCTGGTAAAAGGGGGCTCCTCAGAGAATGAGGGTCCTCACAAGCTAGTACGCCATGTCACTAGGCATGCCCAGATTGTTCCAGATAAGGTTAATGGGGGGCAAGATCTTTCCAATGTACCTGATAATTGGCCGTCTTATAAAGATCCGCTGCTGCGGGACCTGAAAGCATGCTTGAACCTTGAGGAATTTATGGTATGGGTGGCAACAATCAGTCCGAAGTCTTCTTCCCCAGCCCAGTGAAGTCCCTAGAGACCTCTGCCTCTGGAAATTAAAATAATGGGCAATTTCTCTCAAACAAGCTCTGATCAGGGACAGCATCATGGAAGTCAAATTGACCCTATTGAGTATGCCTCCTTGGATCTGGCTCTGCAGACTAAATTTAACATCTTGGCTCTTCGTTCCGAGGTTGAAGTTCCACAGAAGTGTACTCTACTGGGCATCAAGCCTGCTGTCCACTCAGCTCCCAGCCACAAAAAGGACCCACGACAAAAAGATATCAAATATGGCAGAAATGACAGACCCTAACCGAAAAAGTTTTGTCTTGGACCCTAGAAATATAATTATCACCAATGCTGAGAAACCTGGACAGTTTGAATCAAGGGTGTCCCTAAAGAATAAAGTCCTAGCCTGGCACAATTCAAAAGTGGCCCCCAATTGTGTCAGATCTCAAGATCTGAGGGTCCTACGTAGAGTTCAGATTACTAACTGGTGCAGTTTAGACAATACCGACTGTATCGTGGTGGGTTGTGGCTCCAGTAGCCTACCCTTGTTTCTGGACAGAATTATTAACCTGAAGCATTTGTCATCGACTTCAAAGTTAAATATTGTAATTAATTGATACGTTTTATTTTTACTGTCCCCCCTGGTTTCTTTCTGGCGATTGTGCTGTTTTCTGCTTGTACTGTATTTTTACATGCCTTTTATGTTTTCATGTTGTTGTAAGAGGATTCAATTCAGCCCTACAGCCAAGTCAACGCCTAGTCTAGAATACTGAATGAAAACCCTTATTGATATATCTTTATGTCCAGTTCATGCGTTCTGGATGACTACCCCTATATAACACCCCTCTGTTGGAATCCCCCTGACCCCACTGAGCCAAGAAGTAGTTCTGTTTTGCAAGTTAAAAGGTTTATTTGAGACTTTAAACAATATAGATATATATATCACACTTTATAATAAATTAATAATTGAATATCACTCTTAATCTGATATGATAAAGATTAACAACGGAGAATCTGGCACTAGCACACTTCTTTATAATCACTAAGGAGTTGACATGAAATGGATAAGATAGCACACTGGTAAATAGGGACAGAAGAATAATGTGGAAGAGAATGTTTTATAGGGTTCAAGGAAATGCAAGGTTGAATGAATGAAATGCAGTATAGAAAATACTCAATATGATTTCAACAAAACAATGTAATCACTTTTCTCTGGCAATTCCCCCCCCCCTTTTATGCAATGCAAGGAAATGGAAGGAAGCACACAGTTCTCAGAAATGCAATTCAAATGTAATTCAGTTCACCCAGCAACTTAGACTACAGAAGTTGAAAACACAGGCAAAATGCTTTGATATGTGCTGGCAATGTAGAAAAATATACTAAAATGCTTTTAATTCCCTCTAGGAGGTTCAGGGTGAGTGAAATCAAGTTAATATTAGCTCAGGCTCACACTAGCAATGATTCAGGGATGATTAGCAGGTTAAACGAATTTCTGGCAAATGGAAGGCAAGCAGCAGCAGCTTTTTTTACACGTGGAGAAATTTGCAAATCGCGGTAAAATTCGCGAATGCGTGTTCCGCGATTGCGGTAAAACTATAAGGGGTAGGAATGTGGTTCTTGGTGCGATTAAAAGCTAAGATTCTAAGCTTTCAGATGAAAGTTACTGCAAGTCTCTAGCACAAACGGTCACGGAGATATGAGCGATTAAATAAAGGTCGTTTTTCAGATTTTAAATTTTAAAGTTCAAAAAGACAAGTGCAGCTTGCAACTAGAAAATGACAGGTGACAGCTTTGCAAATGACAGGTGACAGTTAGGAGACAGTTCTACTTAGATTAAGCTAGATTGAATTATATTATTTTAACTAGGAGATTGGTTCTGCACAGTTTTCTAGGTACTCACACTATATTCTTGAGTGAAATGGGCCTCGCCATGGATCTGGTCAGGTTTTAAACTCGCCTCTGGTCTCTGCACTTCACAGTGATCTGGGTCAGCTCTCTCTGGTTCTGCTAACAGGTCAGCTCTACTCTGCTGGTCTGGTCTGGGTCTCTAGTTCTGGATAGATTGAAGTCTCTAGGTTGGCTCTCTGGAGGTTTGATGGAGGTAAGGTATGGATTTTCCCGGCAGAGCTTCCAGCTGCAAATGGATTTGAAGGTCCCTATCTGTCCTGTCTGTCTGCTTTTATGTGTTTAGAATGTGGGTGTGTTCTAGCATCACTGACCCTACCTCTCTCTCAGCTTCTAATTGGTCAAACTTCCATTTCTCATTTGATTGGGGGAGCTAAGTTGTGTCAGAGTGATGTCATTTTACAGCCTTGCAGAGAGGACACTCCCCAGTCAAATTGCACACATTCTATATTTGATAACAAAAGACATATTTGCACAGGTAAACATTGGTTTTAAATTACATGCACACATCACATATCACAGGAGATATACCCTGTCCAAACTTTGCTCTTCCTGGGGGGCTTGCATTCAGAAATGGCACATATTTCACTTTTTAACTGATTTTGCAATTCCGGACATTGACCCAAATGTACACACATGTGCGCAAGGAGTATGGACATTAGTTGATGAAGTGTCAGATTTTTCACATGCACACATTTTGAGTAATATCCTCTTTTCCGCTAAAACCCCCCTGAACATGCCACCGGTTCTAAAAACCTCTTAAAATGTGGGCAGAAAAATCACAAGAATTATGGTGTCATTTATACAATTTTCACATGTCCGCTCTATGAGTTATTCATCTTTTTCTAAAACCATATTCTGGCTATAGAGGTGTGTCTTTTCAGGTCACATGGTACAGAAACCAGTCTTTCCAGTTTCTGCCAAGCTCAGAGACCCTGCCCCTCCCAGCTTCTGCCAAGAGGAAGCTCCATTTACGACTCCCGCCAATAAAACATTTGCCTGAGTCAGGACAGGGCTTTGTTCAATTTCCTGCAGAGCCCAGGTAATTCAATCAGGGAAGTGTCATATCCCTTTTGGTGTGAGCAGCAAAAGGGCAGCTAGGCCTGGGAACACAGCTGTGACTCAAGTTTCACTCCTGATGGGGGTAGTTGCCAGGCAGAATTCAGTTCCTTAAGCCAGGTTTCAGATAAAATGTCACTTTTTGTTTCCCAGTTTAAGTCAAGACAATTTTTTTACATATGCAGCTAGAATGCTGATTCTAAGTTTAAAATTATGACATTTAAACAATTGCAACCTATGTGACACTCAAAAGTAGGTCACTCAGTCAATTTAAACATTTAGATTTTTTTTAGTGTCTTTCAGTCCAAATTTACTTAAACTGCTGAAATCCACAGCGCAGCCAGTCTTGTTATAAACCTTCAAGTCACTTCAGAATATAACTTTACATTGGATCCACCTCTCAGTAAGTCTTTCTTTGGCTTGCTTTGGGTTCATTTATTCAGTTTTCTACAAAATCTGGTGGTTTTAAAACGCCGGCTTTTGGATAGTGGTGAGTACTGGTACTGCACCCCTTTTTGGGATTTAAGAAAATGAATTCCCAACAGTTATGGGTTTGCTTTTGGCAATCAGCATTGCCATTCCCAATGGTTTCAGGCTACTGTGTGGGTAGTCCAATGGGGTTTTTAGGCAGTGCCCTTCTGTGCCCATAACATCGGCAAAAATGGGTGGCAGCCTATTCTTCATGCATTTCCCTGGGCATTTTCTGGGAAGCTCTGGCCATCATGATGTTTTCCATGTCAGTACTGCACAGTTTTGAGGTAGGGCTCGGATGCATGGGTAAATACATCCCACAAGCCCCCCTCTTGCGATGGCCATTCGGTTTCACTGATGGGACTCGCAAGATCTGGGATGTTTCCTCATCTTCTTCCAATAGATGGCACAGTTCAGCATCTTTTCCTCCATCCGGTCGGATCGATCGGTTCTCCTCGCCAGTCCTGATGGGAATATTGGGCGGTACCCCGGGCCCGTTGCGTCTCTGCTCCCGGTCTCCGGATCGTCGTCCTTGGCCCGTCTCCCGGTTTTCTTTCTCCTAGGACGACAAAGGAAGAGCGGCAATACCTATTCATAGACATTTTTCCACCACTGTTGAGATAGTGGGGCAGCATATGCATTTCATCATAACGAAACATTACATTCTTATTTTGAAAAAAAAACAGTATAACGAAGAGACAGTTTCATGCAAATCACAATATTTTAGAGACTAGATGTGGTATGTTTTATGGTTGGAACTGAATTAATCTGAGACAGTACCGGCTAGGATTCCAGAGGATTCCTCCAGTTGTTGCAGAGTGTGCCTGGGATGGCAACATTTCAACTGGTTTATGTGGACCCACTTGTCTTCCCCCGCTGCCAAAGGACCTTTGGGGATGTGGATTTTGTAGGCCACAGGAGAGATCTTGTCGATGATCTCAAAGGGTCCTTTCCATGTAGGCAAAAATTTGCGCTGCTTGGCCTGGTTCCTTTGGAAGTTGTATAGATAGACCCGGTCTCCCACCTGATATTCCTTCCTGGAAGTTTTCAGGTCATAATGGGTCTTCATGCTATCAGCTGATCTTTCTAGATTCCGCTGAGCATAAGCAAAAGCATGTTGGAGGTGTTTCCTTAAATTCTCACATACTCATGAGTAGTGGAGGCATTTTATCAGTGTCTGCTCTTGGTCCTGTAGAGCAAATGCTGAGGAAGCACCATCTTGCGCCAGTCATCAACTCAAATGGTGACATTTTGGTTGCAGATGAAGGGGTAGATCTGATGGCCATTAGGACCAGAGGTAATCGGATATCCCAACTTTGGCCCAGAATCTGCCACAAACTTCTTTAATATGCTCAGCAATTGTCCGGTTATATCTCTCTACTGCCCCAGAAGAAGCTGGTCTATAAGCAATATGTAGCTTTCTCTTGACCCCCAGTATCTCCCACATCTTTGTCATTACTTCACTGGTGAAGTGGCTACCTCTGTCTGACTCAATCCTTTGAGGTAGACCAAAACGGGAAAAGATGTGGTTAATCATCAAGGCAGCTGCCGTTTCTGCTTGCAGTTTGGGGCTGGGAGACATTCCACCCACTTGGTAAACAAGGCATGTCACAGTCAACATGTACTCTATTCCCCCTAGCAGAGCGAATCACGGGGCCTACAAAGTCGATTTTGTAAATCTGACCATGGCAGTGTCATCCCCCGCGTTTTGGAGAGGCGCGCGGTGCGTGAGGGATGATGGCTGAAATTGTGCACACACAAGACACCCCTTCAAGTATTGTGTGGGTCCTGCCCCATGTGTGGCCAGTAATGCAACCTCTCTTAAGATTCCAATGTTGTGTGGAAACCCC
This sequence comes from Ambystoma mexicanum, assembly GCA_002915635.3. NCBI lineage: Eukaryota > Metazoa > Chordata > Amphibia > Caudata > Ambystomatidae > Ambystoma > Ambystoma mexicanum. The sequence continues at coordinate 5,011 of PGSH02016446.1, read as the reverse complement.
TAATGACGGCGGTGGCCGCATCATGGGCGTGACTTAACATCAGGACTTCGGAATGAGGTAGGAACCACCCACTGATCGTGGCCAGCTTTGGATTTCCTTACCAACAAAGCGTCTTGGATCCGGAACATTTTTGGACATTTCATCAACACTCTTAGGTCCTCTTTCCAATGTTAATCGGATATCCGTCAGGGGAAGTTGTCTCAGGGTTCCTCAAGGTGCTGGTAAAATTTACCAATAACTGGATCCCCCTTCTGAGCTGTAATCAAATCAGCATCAGGGTCTCCCTTACTCCATTGTGCAATTGAAAGGTCATTGTGAGCATTTGTCTGGGACCTAGTGATAGCAGTGACGCTGGATTTCCCCCAACAGGGACTCAATCTCATGATTAGATCCCCTTGGATGGCCCCAGTTTTGGCCAGCTGATCAGCTAAGTCATTTTCCAGTTTTGTTCTGGTCCCTCTACTTTGGAATGACCCTTGATCTTTTTCCAATAGATGGTTCATCTCATTCGAGGTGACCAGATCATCAATGTGTTTGGATCAACTTCCCATGTTTTCAAGGGTTTGTTGTTAGCCACACAACATGCTTCTGGTTTTCCAATTAACCAGGTGCTCCACGAACCCGTTCCGTACATATCCGAATCTGTGATTTATGACCAGTTCGTGGAGTTGATGCTGGACAGCAGTGAGATGGCCTGATGCACAGCCATCAATTCTGCCACCTGACTTACTTCGGGGACCAATTTTGTATCCAGCGGAGGGTTCTGGGAACTCATTCACGCCATGCATTCCCTACGCCGGCCACCAGTTCTTTCTCCCGTTGGTGTCAACATGGTAAGAGCATCCATCCACATACAACAGTGGGCATTCCCTCACACTTGTCTTCTTCAAAGACTTTGTGGGGGGAATTAAGGTATGCCTCCATGTTGTCCTTGTATTTTTAGACTTTCGTCTCGAGACAGTTTTCTCTGGCACAATCATGCAAGTCAGCCAGACTTGCGCGAGGGGACTCTTCTTGTTTTGGGCCATATCGGACCTCCACAGGAAAGGCCTTGCATTGACAGAATCCAGGAAGTAATTCGGGAATTACTCCACATTTCCGGCCCGGATTCTGTCACTTTGGAGATATTGCAGAGGCTGGTGTGGGAGTCTCCACTATGGATGTTTCCCCTGGATAAACGGGCGTAATTCTTCAATGCCCACACCGTTGCCAGGATGCCTTCTCACAATCGTTGAATTTTTCCTCCACAGAGGATAAAGTTTTGCTCGCATAAGAGATTACTTTATTGACCTTGTCATGCTTTTGGTATAATACTGCCGTCAAGCACATATTAGAGAACCCCGTCTCCAGGAAGAACTCCTTGTTTCTGACAGGGTAAGCTAGCAGGGCGCTTGTGAGAGGCTTCTTTTGAGTTTGTCTTACTGCCTCGGATTGTTCTGGACCCCATTCCACTTGACCCCCCCCTTCAGGAGATGAATCAGGGGTTCTTGGTAATCTCTGCGTAGCCCTCAATGAACTTTCTGCTGTAATTAGTCAGTCCAAGGAGGCTCCTTAGTTCTCGCAGAGTTGTGGGTCTTTCAGTTTCTGAAGTGCTTCCACTTTCTTTTTCCTGGGACAGAGACCCTGAGGAGTAATCTCAATGCCCCAAGAAATTAACCACGGGTTCTACACCACTGTGCTTTTGAAAGGAAAGTTTTTGCTCCGGCGGCCCTCAACTGGGTCAGAAACATAACGGATCTCCGCTATGTGTTCCTCCACAGATGAACTTTTGATGAGGACATCATCTACAAAGCCAGGTTACCCCTCGCACCCAAGTCGGGCATGGCCTTAGTGTAGAAAAATGTTAAATTCATTGCCGGAGTTGAGGTATCGAAGGGAGTCCGGGTCCCATGTGTACGGCTGGCCCCCAAAGGTAAAAGCCAGGTTGTATGGTCCTCCCTACTGACAGCGCACAGTCCAGTATCCATTGGTCAGGTCTAATTGCAGTGAATACCTGTGACCCCTGGAATCTGGCCAGCCCTTTGGTCAATGTAGGGGCAGAGGCCATCGGGAAGTTATGGACACTTTGTTGAGCTCCCTGAGGTCGGCGCGAGTTCTCCACTGGCCGTTTGGCTTCAATATTCCCAGCACCGGATTATTGAAGGTGCTGTGGACTGGACGGATATTCCCCGGGACTCAAGGTTCTTATTATTTCAGTAAGGGACTCCATTGATGCGAGAGGCAAGCGATATTGCTTCACAAACACAGGAGTCATGCCAGGGTCCGTGGGGATTGTTGTGGTGTGGATGTCGGTGCGACCACAGTCATATGAGTCTACCGCAAAGAGATCTTGGAAATCCCAGAAAAACTTGTTTCAACTTTTGCTTTGTTCCAGAGTCACACAGGCATCAGCTAGGTTGACTCTCTCTTCCACATCTGCCTGAAGCCTTGGAAAGACTTCTGGTTGGCTATTTCAGCGGCCTCCTCCAGCTGGGTGGAGAAGTCCCTGGTCAGAGTGCTGATTTGGGACTGGAGGCTTCAGGTGGGAAAGGCAGCCCTCATGGACCTGGAAAATCACCTCATCCCTCCTGAGTTCACAAGTCACATCTTCCTTACCATAGGGGCAGGAAGTGTACACCAGGAAGTTCCCCCCATGCCGGGTAAAAATCCTGTCTGGTGTTGTATTGTCCTCACTGTCACTGTCAAAACAGTCCCTGGGGATTGGTCCTAACAGTTCATTTAATAGGTCGATGGAAAAATGTCGGTCATCAACCGCCATTCCAATAATGGTGCCTGCGGCTAGAGTAATACTCTTTAAGTCGCTGTTATCCACCTCTATTGGAATGGTGTCATGTTCTATGTTGACTAATGGAGTTGGGTTTACCCCCAACCCTTGCTGTTGGGAGAAAGCATTTAGATGTATGTAAGCATCAGGGTTTTTCAACTCTTGTCCCCTTTTGACTTTCACTTCCAGGGAGAATTGCTCGGGTCCTTTCTGGGATGGTGACTTCCTCTTTAACCTTTATTTCAACTGCATAAGGTAGCATTGAGCTGACCTAAATGCTTTTTCTGGATCATCAAAGCTCATGGGATTATCCGCTAATCGGGACCAAGCTTTGAAGTTTATTAGGTCCAAACTTATGCAAAGCGATGTGAGAATGTCATCTGCCTAAGTAAAAGGCGGCAGGGACGTCTCGCACGACCCAACAATTGTGACTATGCTCTTGTTGCCAATGGAGATTTTGAGGCATACACCTGCTGGCAGGAGAATGTTTGGAATTAGGTGCTTCCAGGTCCATTTCCCATTTGTTCTATCAGTTTGAAGGTGGGAATGGCTGGATCTTTTTGGGAGTTGGCGGAACATGGCTTCGCTGATGAAGGCTCTTCCGTTGTTCACACACACTCGAGCGAGAACAGAGTCTTTCCCATTTTAACTGGAACAGGGATGAACAACTGCTCTCCAATTTGCTGAATATCAGCCAGGCTCTGAGCTTATTTCACATTTCCTGGCTATAGAAGTGGTAGTTTTCTGATTGTGGTTAGTATAATTGATTTCAGAGTGTTTCCTTCCAGTGTGGAATCCCACCCTTAAACTGGAAGGAAGGTTTATTTCAGAAATAGAGAGGCCGCCCCGCATCGCCAGTCTGTTTGTCCTACTGCTATTACTGTCAGCGTCTGGAATTGGCTATTCTGGAAGTGAAATTCTACTTGGTCAGATATTTGTTCACCATGTGGCAGGTGCGTTTAAACTAACATGGTTGACACTCTGTTAATTATTGTCGCTAGTCTGGGTCCAGAGGCCCTTGTTACACAATCTATTAGGGGTGACAACTTTCAGGGGTCCTTCCCTAGTAAACAAGGGGTCCCTCTGGGGTCAAAACTATGACCGGGTGTTCAACTTATGCGCCCAATTTAATGTCCAATTCTGCCGTCCCCTCGACGGGAATTTCTTCCCGTCAAAGTTCTGGAGTTGCCCAGGAAGAGAGGTGAGAGGAATTTGTATTCTCTTCCCTCACTGCATTCAGTTTCGTCAAAGGCCCTTCTGGACAGAAGGGTAGCCTTTGAATCCAGGTGTCCACCAGGCCAAAATTGTACCCTGCCCCTGTACTTGTAACGGGGCATAATATCTCCCCTCCTTCCCTCAGGGGGCACAGATAATGTACATTTTTGACAACTTGGGGCTAATTTTCTGGTTTGGGATATCGGCTAGCGAAGAGATTTGGGAGAATCTGTGGAGAGCCTTGGGAAACTGAAAGAAAAGTTGGCAAACTGGAGTCAGAGCCATTGTGGTTCCCCTGGCTGCCAGTTCCGGCCGTCCCCCCTTTTTTGGCAGTCCACCAGGATGGTTTGAACCAGGGATTTTCTTGCTGTTGTTTCGGGATGAGAGTGGGGGCGGAGGGAGCTCAGTCTCACATCTCCCCAGTCTTGGACTTGCATCTCCTAGGGACCCATTTTCTTTGGGAGGAGTTCCCCCCTCCTGAAGGAGAGACCTTTTCCCAGGATCCTCTGAGGACCCTCCCTCAAATTGGAAATCTGTACCTCCTCCTCAAACCTGTGTCTGTTTGGTCTTTTGTTCTCCTACCCGCCCTCTCTTGCTTGGAGGCAGACTTTCAGGGGCAAGAGATTTTGTTTCGGTTCCGGGTTTCCAGGGGCTGTTTACAGTGAGGAGGAAGCTTCCCAAAGCTTTACAGCGCCCCCCTTCCCCTTGGCCTCCTCCCTGGGAACCGGTGGTTATCGGGGTGCTGCCCCGCGTCATTGTTCTGGAGCACCGGTCCAGAGTTGGTGCGTTCTGCGCCGCATGCGACTGAGGGTTCTGCTGAGCCTTCAGTAGTGACGCCAGATCCCGCGCCAGTTTTGAACTGCGCCTAACCTGGAAACCCGCTCAGGCTGATACGGGGCCTGTTTTCTCCCCTGGGCTGATCCCGGGAAGGGTACTGTCCCTCTCTGGTAATACCCCGGTTGGGAAGATTTGGTACCCTCCACCCTTGGCCGTCCCCTCTCCGGATTCAGTGGTCTGGGCTCAGGGAATTGG
>PGSH02016445.1:0-26984 GCA_002915635.3 Ambystoma mexicanum | reverse complement strand
AATTAACTCCATCCGCATGTTCTCCTATTGTTCCACGCATATCTGAAAAGTATACGTTGCCCAATGTAACCCTACGGACATGAACTGTATGTAACTAAGTATAAGCAACACTGTAACAAGCGCCACGATGTCTTCGGCCTGCTGTGCGCTCATTAAATGTAAATAAATAAATAAATAAATAAGTGGCCAGTGTACGTAGGAAACAGGTTATGTATTCTGTGGAAAAAGTAGTAGGCAATGTAAATTGCAGTGGCTACGGGGTATGTGCCTTTGTTATGTGTGGGGTTAGTCGTACGTGTATAGATGTTTGTATGTGTGGTTCTGCAGTGCAGTGGCAATAGTGTCGAGGGTGTATAATGTTAAGTGTATGGCTGGAGGCCCTACAATGTAGAGGGTGTAGTGAAGCATGTAGGGCATGGCCACAAGCTGCATAGTGTAATATAGGTGTGCATTGTCAGTGGTGCTATTGGTATGTGTATAGCAGAAATAAGTGCACTTATTGCACTGTGGATATTGTACAGAAGTATAATAGCAATCGTTGAAGACTTACTGTTAGCATTGAGGAAGCCCTGCACTGTGTTTTTGGTATGTAGTGTAAAATGTTGTCGTACTGGTTGCTGTATTATCTGTCGGAAAAGAGAACACAATATGTTAGCGCAGGTATTTTGTTACTTTGAAGTACACTACATAGCATACATTTCTTTATTTTATGGACCCTCATAACTAGCACTTCGTAAGTACTATGCTTTGAACCAGTGTACTGTGCAATCGGCGCAGTTCCTGTGGTTCTTTCCATAATCATTGAGTCTGTGGGGAAAATAAATCCATGTTGGATTTAAAAAAAACCTTTATATATTAATATAGTGTACAATGAGTGATAGTGACGTTTGGAGTGGTTACAGCACTTTTTAAGGTGTACTGTTGAAGTAGGAGGATATGTAATGGTGTACGCTATGTGCACTATATGTTGGTAAGATGGGTGGCGTTCTATAGCAGGTGCTGATTTGTAAATGTTTCACTGCTTCCTTTTTGTACCATTGGTTCTTTATGTATTTGGTTTCTGATGGTGGTTTGCAAGTATTATGATATTGTTCAGTGGTTATGCAGTATTATGACCGTAGTTACATAGCTGTTGGCTTATTGTAACTGCTTATACTTTGGAAGTGTTTGATGCTATGTTTGTAGCACAGTAGTTGTTGAAGGTTGTGTTGGTAGTTGTGATGCTGCAAATAACATTGTCGTATTCAGATTGCAGTAAGATACCAGGTGGCATATTCTAACTGTTTGCAGTGTCCCGTTTGTAAAGGGTACATAGAGAATAATATTTTTTGTCCACTTATTAAGGTAGTGCTTGGTGCTGGAGAGTAAGGTATAGTAAGTTTGTACACCACCGCGTAAAGTTTGGCTTCCAAATTATTAAGTAGGTATTTCCAAGATGTGTAGATAGTATGTGCTTTGGACTGATGGAAGATTCATTGCATTCCTACCATGACCACTATTTTCTAATGTATGCAGTATAGTGGACTCCATTGGTGGAATCCCTGTTAGTGCAGAATTTGCACGGTAGGTACGTACCTGTTGGCATACTGTAACTGCTGATACTTTGGAAGTGTTTCATGCTATGTTTGTAGCACAGTAGTTGTTGAAGGTTGAGTTGGGTAGTTGTGATGCTGCAAATAACATTGTCGTATGTTTGTAAAGGGTACGTAGAGAAGGTTGTGCATTCCTGTGGTTATTTGGACATCTGTGTACATTTTGAAGTGGTACTGTCCATTTGGGAATTTACATGGTGATACGTAAATATGTGTTGGTAGTGGTAGGACTAATCTTGGAGAGCTGGTGACTGATTTGCGTTAGTGGTGATTTTAGAGGTTACAGAGGATAGTTTTCAACCCTCACACTTAGCAAATTCCCTTCCACGTATACATTGGAAAATACTGGTACTGTGTTTTGTGGACACACACTGTTTGCGCGACTGTACTCCTTGGAATCATTGGGGATGAAATTGGCAAATATACACTGTAGTCCATTTTGCAATGCTTCATGTATGGTACTTTGCTTTAGGTCGATAGTGTGGAAGGGAAAACATTTTTTGTCTACTTACGAAGGTACTGTTTGCTGCTGGGGGGTAAAGTATACTAGGTTTGTACGTTAATGAGTACATTTTGGCCTCAAGAATATTAAGTAGGCATTTGCAAGATTTGCAGGTAGTCTGTGCTTTGGACTGATGGAAGCATCATTGCATTCCCACCATGATGATTGCTTTCTAATGTATGCACTATAGTGGCCTACATTGGTGGAGTCCCCCATGTGGTAGATTATGGCTACAGTTGTGAAGGTTTTCCTGCCAAGTGATATCTGTCTGTGTGTGAAGGCAGTAAGTTTGCAGTTGTTTTTGGTACCGTCAGCATTGTACCTTAAGAGCATTAATATCAAATATTGACTATGTGAGTGTATATGTAGTGTCGAACGATTATCAGAATTGCACGACGTACAGAACCTTCTATGGTTTGCATTTTGCACCAGTTGCTGAAATGGAATGGAGTCACAGGTGGATATTGGTATATACACAAAGGATTTGTTAGGGACTTGCTCCTCAATGACATGGTTGCAAAGAGTGCATGTATGTCTCCACATGTAGGAAATGTGAACGATTTTGATTATAAGTATGTTTTTTTTTCTTTCCAGTGTTTTTAGTAAGTATATTAGAAATTCTTGGGGATCTTCTTGTCGGTTTAAAGTGAATGTCAACATTCCAACACTTGTAGTCCAATTCTTGCCTTATTCCTCCTGAGACATTGTAAATGGCGTCAGGATGTTTACTGCATTCATGTGAAGGATGAGATTTGCAACCACAATTGCCTGCGCCATTTTAATAAATGTGTTCAACAACTGCTGGTATTTGGAATAGAACATTTATTGCTACATTTGCATAGCAACTTACACCGGTTGTGTTGGAAAATGTGAATGGGACAGGCCCTTCTCTGTCTGAGCCCTTTGATGGATGGGTACGTGGTTTCTTAGCAGAGGCTTTTTTTTGTGGGTGGAGTTGGGTTTGGTTTGTCTATTTTACTCCTTTTGTATGTGCTTTTGGTAGTTGCTGTAGTATGACTTTCTTTGAATTTCTTTGACGGTACTGTGGCCCAATCATTTAGTACTTCTGATGGAATGAGCCTTCTTTTCAAAGCTTTTGGTTTTTAAGGAATAGGGTACATTTTTAGATAGGGTGTGTACAGTGCACGTAGTTTATTGTACTCTATGAGGCAAGGAATGTCTGCACTGACTGCAGTTGCATCAAAATTAACTAGATACAGTCCTTCCAGTGTACGTAGTCGTGACAGTGCTACATAACTCATGCCTTCTTTGAAGACTGTGTTGCCAATATCAATCAATGCTTGATCTAAGGTGAGACCTTGCAATTTATGAATAGTTACTGCATAAGCTAGCGACAGAGAAAACTGTTCTCTGCGTACATACATGTCTTTGAAAAGAAGGAACTCGCGCCATTGTGCGTCCTATATTTTTGACTTCTGAAAGTTTGTCAAACTTGATGTTTACAAACTGAATGCTGCTGTCCCGTGGGTATGTGTGGAAGGCAACAACTGTACCAAGTGCTCCATTAACTAAACATTGCTCTACGTCAATGTTACGCTTTAGCATAACTCTACAGTTGACACATAATGTTAGAATTTTCTCCAAACCAGCTGTGTTGGAGATGGAGTTATCTAAGGCTTGTAGTCGTGCTATGCCTTGCTGACACATAGGTATTGTCATACCGTGTACATCCAGTTTGTCTGTGCTACAAATTTCTACTAGTGGTTGTTTCTCTTTTTGCAGCATTGTTGCATTTAATTGTGCGCAGCAAGCTAGAGTTGGCATTAAGGCCATACAGCTGGCATTTTTGTGAGCTAATTGCTCCATGACATCAGTAGCACATGTGTTATGCCCATATAGCTCAGGGATGTGTCTACTATTGAGGGTAGACTGTGCATCCTTTGAAAGTACACCAATTTGTATGTATTTTAAAAAGTTGGCATATGTGAGGTCTGTGGACTGACGCATGTTTTGAGTTAGTTCTCGGTATTGGAAATGTTGCCAAAGATTTACATTCCTGATGCTTCCAAGACTTTTACGGCACTGTTTGTGTCCTAAGGTTTTGAAGATAGGTTCACCTTTGATTGGTGTCAATTGAAGTAGATCTCCGAAAACAATGACATGTTTTCCTCCAAAGAGTTCTTCATAGTCTGTTTTGAGGACCTCTTGCAATCTGAGGTGAATCAAAGCCAACATTAGGTTGGAGACCATGCTGACCTCATCTATTAGGAGCATTTTCATTTGTTTCAAAACTCTGCGTAGCTCCATAGCAGATTCTGCTGAAAGTTTATAGTACTCTAATTTGTTTTGGTGTTCTACTGGAAGGAGTAGCAATCGGTGTAGAGTGACTCCACCTATGTTGTAGGCAGCCAAACCTGTAGGGGCAGTTATAACAGCAGAAAGGTTGTTGTTTGTTAATTGTTGGAGCTATTTACTGATCATTTTTATTAAGAATGTTTTACCTGACCCAGCTTCACCACTTACATACAGCAGTACAGGTTTGTAGTTGTCACAGGTGCAAGTTTACTTTCGTGCTGTATACCATGTTCAATGGTTTTACTTACTTCTTCAAAAATGGTATGCTGTTCATTGTTTAGTTGGGATTTCAGTACTGCAACTCTTCTGCAGAGTGCTCATACTGAAGCATAGTGGTGGTTACCTCCGTCATGGCTAATTCTGCCTCATTTGCTATGAGTGGTTCTCCAAGTGGTTCTTGGCTGCCTGTTTGCGAAGGTTCACTGCTCTCAGAAGTGTCTACATTTAGTTGTACTTGAAGTTCTTCTTCTTGTTGGCGTTCACTGTCCAATATGGTTTTGTACCGTGTAAAGTTTTCATCTGTAATTGTACTTTCAGTGGCTTTGAAAGCATCTTCATAGGAGGTGTAGGTGGCTAATAAATCTTCTTTTCTCCATGGTTTGAAAAGTTGCAGTAGAGCCATGTAGTACAGTTCTTTGTGTTGAGGAGTTTTTAAGGACAACTTCATATGATTAATTAGGCTTCATTTGGTTAAGTGTCACAGGCTGCCTTCACAACTTTCCACTCTGTATCTACCTTTTCCTCATTTGGTGTAATGTTGTTTTTGTATGAAAGTTTTGGGCTACCTGGTACAAGGACAAGGCTTCTAAAGTAGTACTCCTGTTTGGGTAGTATGTGTCCAATAAGTTGTTCTTTAAAATGTCCTGGCTGTTGGGATCGCTTTTGGCTATTGTTTGTATGTCTTTGTACGATTTAAGTACTCTTTTTCTGGATGCAGCAGGCCCAAGGCTTAGCCACACTATGTTGTCAGATTTCCCATATAAGGCTGTGCCGGTTAAGCGGTCAGCGGCTTCGTAGCTGCCACATTCTCTATGGGACAGCATTTTAATGCCAAAGCTGTACAATTTTTGTGCCAGTGTTTTGTCAGAGGATATGTCATCCCAGAGGTCTTTGAGCTCTGTTTTCTCTGCTTTGGTTAAGTAGGCAGTGACATATCGTGCAACTGCAGTGGAATTGTCTGCAATGTACTGTACATCAACATTGGCATTCCATAAGAGGGCAATAATTGCATTGTAATCATTGATGTACTTGGATGCTTTGCTCCTTTTTATGTAGTATGTGTTTTTAGGAGATTTTCCTTTCACACTGTGTCGAACCGAAGACATGAAGCTGTTTACTTGGCCTGTTGTTGAAACTGGTCTAGGGAAACCAAAGCAGCATTTGGTGTAGTATTTGCCTCTGTTCTTATATTTGCGTCGACAATACTTGCCACACTTGTGTCTTTGGAATTGCAAAATGTGTGCTCGTAGGTCACTATGTGTACTTTCCGAAGGGATTTTGCAAGTGACATATTTGTGAATGAACTGCAAAACCGTTTCATCACTCTCCTCACCAAATTTAGGAGCATTTTTAATCCACAAAAGCATGTGGATGTGTGGTGCTCCTCTGGCTTGATATTCTTTTCTCCAAAAGAAGTGTTCCACTTCTCTGAGGGGAGGAAGTGCTTTATTGCAAATGAAGTGCAGCATGGCAAGGAAGCGATGATGAAAGTAGCGTGAAACATTTACTGGATCGAGAGAGCACAGCTCTCCTGGTGTTTTCATGTCTACACCTGTTTTATTTTTGTTTGCTATGCGTAGAAAAGCGTGCAAGTCTTCCCATGCGTAGTCAGCACAACCTAAAGTGACAAACCATGTGGGTGGGCCAAGGTTGCGCAGCATACCCTGTACATCTGCGTGCCGTCGGAACCAGTACTCTTTCGTGCCACGCATGTTTGCCAAGATATTTGTAACACTACTTTGTAATACTTTGTCCTTTTCTTGCACCTTTTGAAGTAGTTGTGTAGTAGACATGTTTTGGAAATGGGGACCTGTTTTAATGTGTGGGCAACTCCATAACATAGGGTTGCTAGTTCACTTTCAAAGAGCAGGTGGAATATGTACTCCACGTTCTGTCTAAATCTAGGGTCTTCAGAATACATTTGTAAACAGCGGTATTCTGATGCTGTTATTTGTGTGCTTCTTTCATCATATCTTCCACCTTTTCCAGTGGGGAAGAGTAGAGGAAAGGCTTGTGCTTCCACACTTTTTTCCCCATATACTGATTGGCGCTCCTTTGGCTTGCCGCATTTGATATGTTTCTAGTGCATCGTCTATGGTGTCTTTGGAGTGCAGTGGGTGAATTGTATAGTGGTCTAAAATATTGGATGCTGCACTAGGATCTAGACGTTCAAATTGGCCACTTGTTGAGGAGTCCTGAATTATTTCAGTTGTTTCTCTCAGGTTTTCTTCAATGTTTATTTCCTTGTAGTATTCATTGTTTTCTTTAAGGTACTGCAATGCCTCTCTAACTTTGGTTAAGTCCACTAGGTGTTGCCAAATTTTTTGTCTTTTGTAGGTACACCATTTACCAGGATAATCAAAGATTTGTGTATTGGCCTTTGCACTCGTAGAGTGTCTACATTTTCTTTGAGATCTAACGGTAAATAAACTACTTTACCACAAATGCCTTTGAGTAATTCGGTGGGAGGTAATTTTGCAGTTTTTGGTTGAAGACATATTATTGCTTGAAATGGGTGCACTGTTTGTATTATAATGCTCTCATACAAATTAAGCTGCTGCAGTGCGTTTGGCACTGGAAAAAGTTCCAAATTATTACTAATTGCACATGAAGGCCTTTGGTTATTGTCAAGTTTTGAAGTGCAGTATGTGCACAGTATGGAGGTGTTGGTAATGTCGTACTTGTTTTCTGCTAGAAGGTACAGAGCTAATTGAAACCATTGGGATTCCTCATTGCCTTCTATTTTCTGAATTATATGAACAGTTTTGGTGCTCTTTTTATAGAAAGTTCTACGACAACACACCCATACTTGGTTTGGCATTTCAGCAGAGGTGCTTTTGAACTTTTGTATTTCTTTTGTGTATGTGTGATGTAAAAAGTTGATAGCTGCACTGTTGTCAGTATTGTTGGCTGACAATATTGCAGCGGGTAAGTGCTCTTCAGTTTTACAGCATTTCCTTAGGAGGTGCTCAACTTCATTGCGCACTTGTTTGGCTGTACCGTATAGGAGAATATCATTTAAAAGTTGTAGTGCTAAAGCTGGAGTTTTTGCATAGTACAGTTTGTAGACTAGATTTCTGATTGTTGAATGGTAGGTTGCTAACATTTTAATACGGTGGAAGGTGCTTTTGCAAGTTGCTACACAAATGCAGGCTAAGGAATGTCCGCGTATTCCATTGTACCTGCGCACTGGATAGGAGTCCATACTTTGTAGTATTTTCATTTTTCTTTTGTTGGTGCCTTTGACATACTGATTGAGGAATTGCTGCAAATGTTTGATTAGGCATGGGCGAACGTTGTACATTGATGTGCAAGGCCATTTGTAGGTGAGGCATGTTGGTTTGGTGGATTGGAGAGTGCCATCTAATTTTGATGGGGATATTTGTGAAAGAAGCGTTTCTTCTTCCATTATGGTTTTGGCTATCTTTTCATATCCTCGTCCACTCTGATGTAAGGCAATTTGGTTAGTTAGTTGTTATTTGTAGGATTCTTCATTGAAGTATGGCTGTGTGTTGGTGGTGCGACTCCACTCACCTGCACATTTTTGGCCAAAGGTATCTATGTTGAAATTACATTTGTTTTGTAGTACTGATTGTAATTTACAAATTAATCTTGTTAGTGGTTTCATTCTCTATAAAGTTACTATAAACAATTTCCGCTTCACACTTATAGCAGTGTCTACAAGAACTTCCAGGATGACTTTTCTGCAGTAGGTTTTGAGAGTTGAGCGCGATTTCTGTCCTCTACTTGTAAGGTTGTAAAGGACTCTGTAGTGGAACATTTTTTGTAAAATTAGTTTTCTTGAATGCTTGCTTGTGATTACACTACTATTTGTGCGTGCTCTTTTAGGAGTAGTCTGCGTTGGATTGTATTTTGTGGTTTCCTGGACATTCTCACATTTTGCCAGATGTCCTACACTGTCTTTACTGGTAGATGGATTAGTTTTCCTTAATGCCTGAATTAACTCTTCTCCTGAACCTTTCTGTTTATGTTCGGATTGCAGTGGATGGGTACTTTCTGTGTTCGTAGATTGCATGGCTCTCTTTCTGCGTTGCTTTCTACGGAATTGCCGTTTGGTACGCATTATGTAGTAGCTCTTGGCGAATAAAGGGAAGTGTGGTTGTGCACATTTTCACATGCATATTTGTACAATGTGCGGCAATGGGTGAATGGGAGGGGAGGCAGCTATTTAAGTGCAAGTGTGTGGCTGTGTAGTGGTGTGTAAGGTTAGGTAGGGGACACTATGTTAGTATGTGGGTAGTATTGTAATGGTGGCAACATAAGAAACACTTAGTACCTGTAGAGGTGTGATTAGTAACAATGAAGTACATACTGCTGGATGGGCAAACATGTATATGCTACAGTAGAATATTAGTGCACTGGTTTAGTAAGACATACAAGAGTATGCTGCTATTGTACTTACTTTGTTGATTGCAGAGAGTAGGTGTCTTCTAGGCTGTATTTTGAAGTGTACACTCCAGTAGCTTCCCAGAGACTGGTGGGTACTGCTCCTGTATAAGAAGACGGTAAGAAAATATGTTGGCTAGTGACATACTGCTTACATTTGTACATTACATTTTTGAGAACTGTAGGGGGATGTCTTGGCAGGAAGACGAAGTGTGTTTGTATAAGTGGAAGGTCTACAATATGAAGGGCAGTTGGGAGAAAAAACAAGTTTGTTAAGGGAGTAGGTGGCCTACTTGGGAGTTTAGTGTGTGACAGGTTGTGGAAAACATGTGTGTATTGGTGTTAGCCTATTTACTTGACAAATGGAGTACTGTGCAGTGTGGGAGGATGAGACAAAGGTGCAGAAAGATGTACAGAGTGGAAAGTACAATGTTTTTGGGTGTCCATTTGCATGCAGTTTTGTGTATATGTATGCTCAGTACCTGAGTGCAGGGATTGCTTAGGGGTTTTAATTTGAATATGCACATTTTAGAATGTGGCGATAGCTTATTTTAGTGCTTAACTGCTGTTGTTATGGATGACGTATGGGTGGAAAGTGTCGTTATGCTTGAAATGTATGCAGTTTTCATATTTTGGTCGGAAAGGCTGCCTGATAGTTGTGTTTGAGATTTGTACGAAGGTGCTAGGAGGTGGTGTAACGGGGGAAAAAATTGTAAAAAAGACAGAACTAAATAAACTTTTTCGTCTACCAATGCGTGTTGCGGCCAAATGGAACCTTTGCCACCACCTACCACTGAAGGAGCAATTAAATGGTATGTGATGGGAGGCCCAATAGTACAAGTTTTGAGTACGTTATGGAGATGTACACCTAGGTATTCTGTTGCTACGCATGGTCTATAGTTCTCAACCTTTCATGGCTTTTGGGCAGGTGAAAACAACTGATGTCGTAATTGGCGTGTGAAAGCCCATTATTTGGTATGGGTGTTTAGGAAGCTTGGCGGGTGAGACAACTGCATAAGTGGCGGGTGACAGCCACCAAAAGCGTGTGATTTGAGAAGTATGCGGACGAATAACACAGCTGGCACTGTACTGTAGAAAAGATAGTAATACCTAGTGGGTGTGCTGATGGGTAGTGATGCTGATGTTTGTGGGTGCAGAACGCATAGATCGTTCACCTGCATTTTCTCGTGGAGGTGCTTTTCATTTAGAAGATATGTCACCTCTGCGTGAGTTACGGCTGTTACGGACTGTCCATTAGATGTGATACAATTACATGCACACTTCTTGGTTATAATTGGTTTATGCGTATGTAATAGTTTAACATTAGCCAATCAGGGAGTGCTGCTGAAAGACTACTTGAAAGGGAAGAAGGACTGTCCCGCCTCTACTGGGCCGCAGCCCTCCCGATAGTAGGGGAAATCGCACATGCTAAATGGTGTTCTTCGTAACGTGCTTGGTATGGAATTGGACTACGGTTGAGCGATTCATGAGTATGTATGCTTTTGTGTTCCATGGTAACAATGTTGTTTTGTGCCCATGATAACGCTAGTGCGTGTAGTGTGACGTTTGTTAATGGCAGTGAATTTATTTTTCCTGTATTGCAATTAGTAATCTGTTGCAGTACATCCTATGTACTGCAACAGATTACAGTACATAGGACGCTGCAGACACACATGTAGTAATATACGGAGGACAAGCCGAGAGCAAACCACAATAAGGAGTGCTTTTTGACACGTCCCTTTAGCAAAATTAGAAATTAGAATTAGAAATAAACACTTTGCATAACTTCTACGAAGACGCTGATTTTTTTATTATGCTTCAAATGTGTTTGTGTAGCCCCGTACAGAGGGCAATATGTTGGCAAAAGCCGCGCCTTTTGGAGGAGCACACATGCTACATCTGGGTATTGTGATGGTGGCTACAATGGAAATGGGACTTTGCAGGAGTTGGGATTGGTCAATATGAATTTGTGGATGTGGTGTGTAGGAACGGATTGTGGCATAACGTTTCTTTGTCAATAGGAGTGTACATGGCTACGGGGACGGGTGTGCCGTTAAGTAGGCGGGCTATATGGCTGTTGGGCGACTCGTGGATTCATTGGGTAGAACTTTACGCACAGCGTTGTGCACTAGCAGCTCACCTTGGTTTCGATAATGTTGCTATGCACTGGTATGGAATATGTGGAATGCAGTGGGTCCATGTGGGTCCTATTTGTGCTAGTTTGGTGACGCTTCCTCATCCAGACATTATTATTGTTCATTGTGGAGGGAACAGTTTAGGGCATGTTACCGGCATTTCACTGCAGTTAGCAATGAAGGAGACATTTTGCCAACTAATGATAATGTTTCCAAATTCACACAATGTTTTCTCGCATTGCCCAGAGGAAGAAGTGGCTGCGTTCTTCCTTCTGTGGTCCACAAATGGTGAAAGCGCGGCACAATGTGAACAAGGCTGTGTGCGCTTTTCTCCACGATGTTGGCATGTTCTCCTTCCGCAATGAAAACATAACCTTTCATAGTAGGAACATTTTTCATTCAGATGGAGTACATCTGACTGATGCTGGCAATGAGATCTTTCTGCGTAATACCCAAAATGCTGTACAGTGCTTCCTGCAAGTGTAGGATGCATTTTCCCAGTGGCCCCCCCCCAATGTTACGTTTAAAATACAAATACTACCAAAAAGGCTCTTTTCAGAGCCACTACTTTCTTTGTGGATCTGCGTACAATGCTTTTGACAGCGTCTCACTGCTAATTGTTGCTAACTCTGTATGCAGCGCTTATAGGCTGCGTCACCGCCTGCATGCTTCATTTGAAGTTCTATTTTGAACACTGAAAGGTGGCTCTGAAAAGAGCCTTTTTGTTTGCCCCGCTTTCTGGCTGTGTAGCTTTTTTCCTGTTGTTATAAGAGACGCCAGAAAAGACAGCAGTGGAAGGGAGATTTCACAAAGCGTACCAAGCACAGGGATAAGAAATGGTAAGTGGAGAGTAGAAGATGTAAGGTGCACCTTACTTGGGTAGGGGGCAGTGTTTGCCATGGTCCCGGACCGCTGACTCAAAAGCACTTCGACAAATGTTCTCCCCTACACAGTACTGCGTCGCAGTATATGCACAGTACAGTGACCTTTGAAAGGTAGGGGTCTGTTGTATTGTGTATGTCCTCCAAGGTTGCTTGCGGGACGCGGTGGCCCACTGGAGTGTCTCTAGTGGTGGTAGGAGCAGATGCGGAGCATGCTGCAGTGGACAATAACGTACTGCCTGCTTGGAAGGGGACAACTCTCCAAATAGCTGCCTGGTGGTGCGCTTTAAGGTGCCGCCGCATGGAACTGGTGCCATAGCTGTACAAGCCAGGTTTCCTGCGACTGAGTACTGTGTTGCACTCAGTGCACTGCACCTGGTTAGCACAAGATTTAGGCACATTTCCAACGGTCCTAAACAGTTTCCACACCCAGGATTGCTGCTGGCTGTAGGCAATGGGGATTCCTTCTACTTTACTCTCGTTTCCTTTTCGATGTCCCTCCCCATTATGACGCTTGTCCATTTGCTGAGGACTTTTAGAAGGAGGTGTTGGTGGTGAGGGTGTGGGTGCTTCTGAGTCAGAGGTAGTAGCAGAAGCTCTGGTGGCCATTACTTGGAGAAGTTGTTTGGAGGCACAGATTTGGTGAGAAAGCTATTTCTGCCCCAAGCACTGTGCACCGGTGCTCTTGTATAGAAAGCCAAACAGAGCAATTGTAGGGTGTGCTCTTTTATAGGGCTCATGTGGAGCACGAGACATTGCAAAGTGCCATTATCTCATTCCCTAAAATATCTACTTGTAGAAGTAAGAGTGGAGGATCGCTGTAACACTCTGTACATTGCAGAGAAATGTTCTCTTTCGATGTGTACGCATCTGGCGTGTGTCCACCAAATAAGGGACGACGCGCAATGTTGCTATGTTACTATGGTGACGTCGCCATTGATCTCCATTTGCAAGCTTGTCTGCCGGATGTATATTGCACGTTACACTTTATCACACGTGCATAGTTGTACTACCGATACGTTTCCCACCCCCGGCCTACTTAAACATATGGTTCACGTACATTGCACATTTATACCTATGCTTGCAGTGAGCACTCTAGAGTAGTTGGGATGTTTACTTGCAAAAATATGTGCAGACTGAGGGTATACGCTTCCAGCTACTACGACTATTCCACACAATTATACGGTTATGTTCACCAGGGAAAGTGTTACCAGGCGTCACAGCACGATATACGTATGTGCACAGTTGTGCCACAGATAAACGGATGCTGCTGTTACTATTTCCATACGGATGTGTGCATGCAAACATGCAGCCCGTACTGCCGTCCTACGGATGATTGTATTGTGATTGCGCATAGGGCAGCCAGGTGAGGCCTTCGTCCGCCGCCTCCATTTTTCTAACTTGCATTCATCCTCACTACTGCTGTGCCCTTCTCACTTACAATGGCCTTGTTAAACAGAAAAAAGGAAAGGGTCATACACAATCTGTACAAATTAACATTGCAATATTTATTAGCGCACATATACAGCGACTAATCAGAAAGGGAAGGGGGACAAGAAACAGATACATATACTGGGGATGTTTCCATTTCAAGTAGCTTCTGCTGAGGGGAAGAAGGGGTTGAGCTCTAATAAAAGCGTTTTTCCTGCCACTGATTTTGCGGGGGAGAGGGGTTGGCAGTTGGGGAAGATGAACATGTGTAAGTTGGGCAGTGATATCTTATTTTGCCCCTTATTTGTTCTTCAACAAACGTTCTCAAGGCAGCAAATTGGAGGAGCAACTGCTCAATTTTGGCGTCCAGGCGATCGACTTTGATATGCCCAGCGTTCAGTTCCGCTTCGGTGGCCATATGTTCTTGTGCAAAAGGTGCCGCGTCTGGTGTACAGCTTTGCATTCCGGTATGTTCTGTTATAAGAGAACAAATGTAGTTACTTGAAATTAAGTTTTACATTGCGACTGTGTTCATTTTGCCAGCTCCTTCCCTACGGATGGGGTTACTATGCTCACTCATTTGGTCATTCGGAACATTTTCCTCCAGCCATTCCAGGGTGCTTTCCCTTCCAGTAACTATTTCCCTTTTCACAGTGCGGCGGGTAACAATGGGCTTATCGTCATCACTCATTTCTTCGCGCGGAAGATTCTCCTCAAGCCACTCTAGGGTGCAAGCCATTGCTGCGCACAAACAGAAAACATAATGCTTTTCTACTATTGTACACTAACGGATCTGTGCAATTATAACAACAATCTTTGTCTCCTTACCACGTTGCTCTGACGTTCTGTTCTCGGTAGATGCTGTTTTCTCCTCTGCCTCTTCCTTCTTTGTTTGATTGTGCAGCAGGTGTGAGGTAAGATTGATGAAGTCAAACGTCACTTTTCATGTTGGTGCTTTCCTTTATGTTGCATACTTTATGCCTTTGTGCACTTTGTTGCGAAAGTACACCTTTTGTACAGGTACGGCATTTTCCATTCTAATTGACGCGCTTGAAGCTGTTTGCCTATGTTTTTTTGTCTTTGCTAAATGTTACACCTTTTTATGACCCCCCCTCCCTTTCTGGGCATGTTGGGCTCAACCCAATCTCCGCAAAGGGATGCAGTGTTCCCAAACTTTGTGCCTTTTAATATACAGCCTCCGGCTTCAGTATGTTGCACAGTACATCTTCACACACTAAGGGGGGACATTTGGAGGTAAGTAACTGTCCTTACCGGCATGGAGAAAAAGCTGTGTCCGCGTAGGAAAGAGCCCGCTAATAGAGGGCTATTACGACTTTGCAGGCAAGAGCTTTGCGCCATGCCGGTAACGACATTACTGGCATGCCGCTAAAGTCCCAAAAATGGCCCTAAGCGGCATCATGTAAAGCGCAGATAGCACTACCGGCATGAATCAAGACGGCATTAGCGGTCACCGCTATTAGCGAGTGACCGCTAATAACGGTCACCACAAATAAGCGGAACCGGAAGTAGAGTCATCGCACAGGAACAGGAAAGAGCACGGCGGCCATCTTTGAAAACACAATCCATTGCCATCCTCAGCACCCAGGACCTGGAGTATATTGCTGTGTACCCACATCAATCCACAACAGGTATATAATGCCCAAGGCAGTGAAAAAAGGCGCCTCCCGCCTGCGCATGGTGCGCTTCAATGAAGAAGAGCACACCATGCTGGCCGAGACCCTGGTCTGAGAATGCAGACGTTGGATTTGCTCAGAGCTTCAAGAGGGAGATCTGGGCACTAGTTGCACGAAGAGTCAGCGCGGTTGGCAACACCCCACGCACAACAAAGGATGTCAGGAAGAGGTGGGATGACCTGCGCGTCAGGAATATCCTGGCCACAAACAGGAGCCAGGCCATGGCAACTGGCGGATGATCAAGCTCCCTGATAAAGCTGTCCCAGTGGGAGGAGATATGTGCCAGCACGATCGGCATGGAGGCCATCGAAGGCGTGGGTGACATGGAGTGTGGCGCAACATCATCGTCGGAAGGAGGTGAGTGTCCTAAGAAAACCCTGTGATGCAGAGTCTGATGATAGTCCACCAATGTGTCTGTCTGAAGAGGCAAGCCATGCCCCAATACACACACATTCCAAGCCTAGTTGTCGTCTGCAGTATCGACACATGCAGATGCCTGCAGCAAGGTAATGCCATACCTAACACAAACCACACTAAGCTGTTAATGGCATAAGTCACACTGCATGCAGGCCACAACAGATATGCATGTCACATAGCATATGTCCGCCCCAACATGAGTAACCCCGACGGATGCCTGCATTAGCCACCCATATAGCAAGCAACGTGATCACCCTAACTCCACTGCCTATTCCCCTCTATTGTGTAGATGAGCAATTATACAAATGTATGCATGATGCTTCTCAAACCATTACTCATGCCGTCCCTCTCTTCGACCCCCACAGGCTCAGATCCTGACAGCGAGGCCCGGGACTCACAACCACAGCCGACCACACCCCAGGCCTTCCACCTCCAAAGCCCCACACAAGCCACGGCAGGCACTGAAGAGCAAACTACCTCAGGATGCCACGGCACTGGTGCCGCCAAGCCCCGTCACCACTGCACCCACAACTCCAGTGACACTGGCACAGGAGACATTTGAAGGTGCACTCTCTGCAGACAACAGTTCTGTCAGGGAGGCGGCAGCTACCGCACCCCTGACTGATGACGACGTGCGGGGACAGGTGTGTGTGCCTGTGGAGGACGACTACCCCAACCTGCCTGTCAAACCAAGTCCAGCACCATCCCCCCGGCTCACATCGGTCGACTCAGACCACGTCACCACCCCAGAGCAGTCTGGGGGGGGAGTATATCCAAGGGGGCGTGAGTCCCATAGAGGACACAACTGAATCTGAGCATGACACACAAGCACCCTCCACCTCCACGGGTGTGCCGGCGGGGGTGCAGCAGGCAGGGCCTGTTTCACAGCGGCAGGAGGAGCTAACTGCCCTGGCGAGACAATTTGTCAATGGCAATGCCCAAGCAAGGCAGGAGTGGCGTGAGAACACTGCCTCTCTGGAGAAGATCATTGCGGATAGCACCAGTAGACTGTGCGAGGAGGTGTCTGCCCTGCGGCAGGTCCTCAGCCGCATTGCAGATGCAATGGAGGCTGAGCGTCCGGCCCCCCAAATGGAGCAGGCGGCCACTCCATCTTCCTCGAGCTCCATCTTCCTCAAGCTCCACACAGACCAGCCCACTACGCAGGTCGGGGCGCACGCTGTGCCCCCGGACATGCCACCACCAGGTGCAGGGAGTGGCAGGATGTAGATTGGCCAGCCTGACGAAGGCAATAGACAATTGTTTGGACATCATGTGTGGGGAGTTGTGGGGAAAGGTGAGGGGGTGAGGGTGTGTGGGGAGTTATGGGGGATAGGGAGGGGGGAGGGTGTGTGGGGAGTTGTGGGGGGAGGGGGAGAGGGGGAGGGTGTGTGGGGGAGTTGTGGGCAAAGGGGAAGGGGTGTGTGTGTGTGGTGGAGGGTTAGTGCAATTTCATCTTTATTGGACAGTTAAATACACCTGTTGTGTGAAAAAATATCTTGAGTGGACATTCCTCATTGCGCATGTGTCATTTATTCATATACAGTGCATAGTGTACATGTACACCCACACCCAGTGCCCTCTGTCCAACTATCATGTCAGCCTCTGCAGGCATGTGTGTCAGAAATATTGTGCAATCACTGACTGACGCACAGCACGTCCCTCCTGTGCATTGGCACCGCGATGATGTGCAGCCACATCTTCTTCATCCCCAGGTGGTAGCAGTTCAATGTCAGGGGCCAGGGGAACGTTCCGTCGGATACACATGTTGTGCAGCATGACACATGCCATGATGATCTTGGCCACCTTCTCATGCCTGTAGAGGAGTCCCCCACCCGACCGGCTAAGGCAGCGAAACCGTGCCTTCAACAGGCCAAAGGATTGCTCAATGACCACACGAGTACAGGTGTGGGATCGATTGTAGTCCTCCTCGTGCCTGTTCTGTGGGTTTTGGACCGGGGTGAGGAGCCACGCCTTCAAGGGATAGCCACTGTCACCTGCATAGGAGGCAAAAAAAGGTATATGTCAGTGGATTCATGATGGACAGCTGTACTAGTCACACATGCCTGCAGATTATCGTTGGTCAAATGCACATGTCCCTGGTTGTACACACACCATTTTTATGCCCTCAATGTGTCCTGTGCCATGGACTAATGGTGTGGGTTGCATCTTCAAGATGATACACGGTGTGCACTGCCTTGATGTTGCTCATGCATTGTGGATGCATACAGCTGTGTTTGTGTCAAATTTGTGATGTGTTGTTTTCTGTAAGATTTACTGACTGGTAGCGTTGGCAATATTAGGCATTCAGCACTGATTTTTCCCCTGGTGACATGCTACACTCCTTTGGTTGTGGCGGACATGGGACGGACAGTGGATTCCCTTGGTGGTTTTGTTCAATGCACTCCCATGGATGCTTGTCCGGTGGTCCGGTGTGGTGATTTTCTGGAGACAGCAACATAGTGCATATTCACTGAATGTTGCTGGATGGTGTTACAGAGGGTGAGGTCCGCTGATGAGTGGTGCACGTGTTGTGGGATGTGGGGTGGTTTACAGTTTGGCATGTTTTGATAGGTGTCGAACTAACTTCAGTCCTATGGCATTTGATTGTCATGTTCTATTTGGGATGCTTTGGGCATAGTGTTTACTGAGGTGCACATTGTGCTGTCACACCAACATTGACACCATGGTGGTGTGTGCATCTCTTCCCCCCATTTCACTGCCATGTGCCTGTCATGCAACTTACCAAGCAGCCAGGCACGTCGTCCTGCATGTCGCTCCATGTAGCGTGGTAGCGTGGAGTTACGCAGGAGCATTGAGTCATGAGTTGATCCAGGATATCGCGCACAACAATGTGTGATGATGTTGCTGGCGTCACATACCATCTGCACATTGATGGAGTGGTATTGCTTGCGGTTGCTGTACACCACCTCCATGGCATGCGGGACCACCAACTCCACATGGGTGCAGTCAAGGGCACCTATACAATTTGGCATGCCTGCCAGTGCATGGAAGGCAACTTTTGTGTCAGAGATCTCCTGGGGAGTCTGTGGTAGGGATATGTAGTCCCTTGTGTGCTTGAGGAGGGCATCCAGTACTTGGTTCAGGATGCGAGAAAATAAGGGTTGTGATATGCCATGCCTGTGCCCCACTGTGTGCTGGTAGGTGCCTGTGGCAAGGAAGTGGAGCACCAACACTACCTTTATGTTATTTATTTAAATTTATATAGCACGCAAGCAGCCCATGGGCATTGAGGCGCCTTGAGTAGAGGGGGAATGGTGGTGCGTATTTCAATGAGGCTGACAATGTCGTCGTGTATCATGTCCACGATGGTGGTGATGGTGTCCCGGTCCAGACGGTACAGGGTGTGGATCTGCTCAGGGGTTAGGTTGAATGGACTGGCTCTGATGCGAGGGATTGGTGGCTGCCTGCGTGGTACCACTGGCTGCACTGGTGGAGCATGCTGGGCCTGTCTCACCCTCCTTCTCCTCCTGCGTCTCCTCTGTGGTGCCTGCTGTTGTTGTTGTTGCTGGTGTTCCAATGCAAGCATGTCCTCCAGCCCCAGTATTGCTACTACTAGTGGAATCATTTTGGTGTGGGAAGGGGTGTGGTGTGTGGGTGTGCTCCTTTTGTGCTGGCTCAGACTCCATTGCCTCCACCTGTGCTGATTGTGTGCACCTGTGGCAGTTGGGAACACTGCACATAGCATTTTACGGTTGGTTCACGATGCCGGTATTGCCGGCATGCCGGTATCCCCCATTAGCGCCTTCATGATGCCGGTATTTGCATGTCCGCCTGACCTGTGATGTCGTCCCATTAGCGGCATGACGGTATTGCCGGCAAGATGGGCCGCGTGCCCGCGCCCTTGCCACTATTAGAGGCACCGTTATTAATGGTGCCTCTAATACCAGGGTCTTGGGTCGGAATAGCCTGGAGCGGTATGCGAAGCCGGTAATCCTTTACCGGCATCGTTTTTCCATTACCTCCAACCTCGTAATGACCCCCTAAGCGTATCCTGTACACATCTAATGCAATTCAGTGTAATACACGTTATTACAGGGACACTATGGTTCACTTGTGCACTTTCCACCCTATCAACTTTCCTGCAAAAACTGTAACATACCAACGTTATGATTAAAGTTGCAGTCCTAAAAACCTATGAAATTCACTAACAAAAAAATCTTGTTAAAGGGACGTTATGGTTAAGTTGCGCTACTAAAACCATGTCCTCTTTATTGCAAAAAACTTGCCTAAAGCATTGTTATGGTTACAGTGCACTATTAAAAACCTATGAAATTCACTAACAAAAAAACTAAAGGGACGTTATGGTTAAGTTGCACCACTACAAAATCTATGAAATTCAATGGAAAAACATTGCTACAGGGACGTTATGGTTACAAGTAAAACCTAAAAACCCAAAAAATGTGCAAGTTATGGTACGCTACGCAACCATAACTCGCGCTACCACTGTGCACTGCAAGGACTAACATTCATGACATCAAAGATGACATCACAAATGTCATTGATGACATCACTGATGACATCACATGTATATGTATTTGTCATGAGAAGCCTCCAGAAGGGATTGTCTTTGTTATGTTGTCATAAAACTATCAGAGATCATGGGGAGAACTATCATTACATAAGTAGGTAATTACACAAGGCATTGCTATAAACAGTACTGCATTACACAGTTCTTCCCATTACAAGACCAAACTCATGTGCAAACGTAAGCAGTGTGTGCAGCATGCATAATATAGGTGCACTATCCACATTTTCCCATGTTGCATATTTAAATGATGCATGCTTTGCTGTTAGACATTTGTGAACTGTTAAACATGTGATAAGTAGATAGCAATCCCTCAGTTACCATTTAAATATACTACTTCACACAAAAAATTTAAAAACATCACAACACATACCAACAGCAGAATATACAAAGGAAGTAAAGTAAGCAAAAACGTAGCAGTACTACCACAAAGTGTTTGTAACCTAACTGATTTTTTTCTTTTTTCTTTTATTGTTGTTTTTAATCAAACAAATTGATTTTTACAATTTACAAAGATTACTGATCGTGATCTTGTTTAAATGGTCAACGTCTGTGTCGGCAGTAGTCGAAAAGCGGACAAGATAAACCCCTAAGCAGGATCTATTCTCATAAGTCAACTTGCGTTTCCAGTGTTGCAGAGTTTGAGATCTCTTGTAAAGTTGATGTTATGTGTTGTAAAATTTTAAAAGTGGCTATTTGCCACGTTGCTTTGTCTCCGCTAATCATTCTGGACCACAGTGTTTCTTCATCTGCTAAATGGGGATTAGAGAAAAAGGACTTGACGTATTGGGACCTCACCCATTCCGTACCCGGGCAGGATAGTAGGAGATGGTGGATAGTCTCTTTCTCGTTTGTGCTTTTACAAATTCTGCAAGTGTTCGTTGTTATTTTAATGCACAGAGATAAGTGCTGCATTTCAGGCTTCCTTCTTCCCCTACATATATGTAGCATATGATGTCACTGAACCCTAAGGAAAGCAGTGTAAGACATATGGGAACGGTAAGGTGTACAAATATAGTACCTTCTCACTTTGCATTTCTTCACCGCTAGTCAAGAAAATCACCTAGTGTACATAACTCACTAAACTAAAAAAGAGGGTGCAAGACTTGTGATGTCATCAGTGATGTCATCAATGACATTTGTGATGTCATCTTTGATGTCATGAATGTTAGTCCTTGTAGTGCACAGTGGTAGCGCGAGTAATGGTTTCATAGCGTACCATAACTTGCAAATTTCTGCGGTTTTTAGGTTTTACCTGTAACCATAACGTCCCTGTAGAAATGTTTTTCCATTGAATTTCATAGGTTTTGTAGAGGTGCAACTTAACCATAACGTCCCTTTAACACGTTTTTTCTGTTAGCCTACATTTTTCAATGCACCACCAAAATAAGTGAGGCACACATGTGATGTCATCAATGATATTTGTGATCTCATCTTTGATGTCCTGGGTGTTAGTCTTAGCAATGCACGTAGATGGCACAAGTTATGGTTGCTTAGCTTACTATAATGGGGGAATGTGCAGTGGTGTTTGGTTGCACTGTGAAGTATAACATTCCTTTAGTGAAACTGTTTTACTGAATGTACATATATATGTATGGCAGGGAAGGAAAAGAAAGGGGCTAAACAAGTGAGGACGTCATTGATGTCATCATTGACATTTGAGATGACATCTTTCATGGTCTGGGTGTTAGTGTTAGCAGTGCACAGGGGTGGTGGCAGGGTTGGGGGCTTAGTTTACCATAACTGTCGAATTTCAGGGTTTTTTTGGTTTTAATTTGAAGCATAAAGGGGAGGTGGAAAGTATTTTTTTAGTGAAGTGTACAGGTTTTTGTTAGGGCAACTTAACCATAACGTCCCCTCAACAAAGTTTTTTTTGTAGTGAATTTCACTGGTTTTTGGGAGGGCAACTTAACCATAACGTCCCCTTAACAACGTTTTTTTGTAGGGACTTGTATAGGTTTTTGCAAGGTGTAACTTATGCATGAAATGGTGGCAATGAAGTCGTTGAGCAGAATATACACTGTAATCATGTGATTTTGAGATATATGTAGTATAATCTACGTACTTGACATACATTTAACATTGAACATACAGAACCCCCTCCCTATTGATATTGGAAAGGGACGGACTGAGTGCCTGTTTGCGGACTGGGTTGGACAGGATCAACATTACCCAAAGAGGCGGGGGGTAGCTGAAAATGTACTATTATCTTACACAAAATGTGTGCAACGTAGAAGAAGGACATAAAGATATTATAAGTAGTAATAAGTAAATATGGAAACCTGAAGCTGGGAAAAGAAAACGACACATTTAATAACCATGTAGAATGAAGTGGATGGTACCATAAAAAAGAAAGGATGCCTCCAGCGTAATCACTTCACAGAAACTCGGCAGCCTGGAACGACAGTGGACGGACGCAGTAGGACGAAGGGAGATTACAGCAAAAGAGTGAGTGCAGGTCATTTTTTTATATGGGTGAGGTTTTTTGTGGTATGTGGTGCAGAAATAATAATTTCTTTCTGTTGTTTTGACTCAGAAATGGCTAGTACTTTGGAGTGGCTGCAGGAGTATTTCCCACATGAGGAAATGTCTGAAGACAGCGACAATAATGGTACACAGTGCTCTGCATATGCAAAATAGTGACCAGTATTTTAGAGGCATTCAACTTGTGGAATTTTGTTTTGATCAGACCAGGAAAGAAAAGAAGAAAGGACAACAAACGAGACAGAAGAAGACAGGATAAAAAGGATAGAGCAGAAAAGTGACATATTGAACAACAATTTTCAAAGTTTACAGGAGTTTGTGGAGGACTGTGTGAGAGGAAAAGTTCATTATCATTGCCCCACCTGCACCTGCCCTGCTTCTCCATTCCCTACTGAACCATCCTGAAACCTTGAACAGGAAAATAGACGTTTAGGCGAAATATCCATCCATTCTTCCCCTCACAAATCTTCTCCTCATAACCAGCCCGTGTTGAAACCTAATTCCCCCATATTTGTTTCAGTGTCCGCTTCCCCCACTATTTCTTTAGATTGATGTGTGTGTGTGTGTGTGTGTTTGAAATGTTTTTGTACAATAGTTGTAGAAAAAAGAGTTTGTGTGTAGAATTTTTTTTTAAAAAGACGTAAAATGTTCGCAAACAGAGCACCTGTTCGACCTATCCGCAAGCAATGGAATGTGGGTGCTGTCTCAATGTCAAATAAGACGGATGTGATGTGTGACTGCACCATCTGTTGAAAATGTGCGTACATAAACAGAAAGGGGTGTCCAAAGGATATACTACCTCGCCGTACCGCTTGGAAACGAGATAATACATGTTCGTAGAACACACAGATGTCCGGAATGGGTGTAAATGAGGAAAATGGGAGTGTGTGAAGGATAGTATAGCAGTCCGTATCGGGTGCAGCCAAAATGGTGCCGTCCGTAGAACAGGCGCGGTGGGCGGCAAGTTCGTAGGCAAACAAAATGGAGTTGTCCTAGGACACTGGAACTGTCCGTACAGTGAACATAGCATGCGTGTACATGTGCAGTAGAAACGTAAGTATTGCGAACATCGTGCCTGTTCCTAACTGTCCGTCTCACTTGTGTCGCACTTTGAAGTAGTTTGAGAACCCGAACACTGTCCGTAGGACACTTGTGCGCATGCGCACGTTTGATTCTTTGCATTTGCTGTCCAGGGGACTTTCATTACTGGGGCGGATGTGTTGAGGACGTCATCATGTGACCGCACCTACGCTGAGCGTGGGGACTAATTTGCGCAGTTGGTGTGCTTCCGCAACAATACAAATGAACTTGTAGACACAAGGCAAAGTATTGTAGAGTGTAAAAATGTAATTTCACACATCCCAGACAATAGGGCACCTCAGGACTTGCTGTGTAAAATTTGTGTACCGCTTTGTAGGGATGAAGACGGTCACGAGGCACACCCCTGCACCCCTACAAAAGGCCACACCCCGAGCGCATCTTCATTGTCCTTCTAGCTATAGCAGATTGAGGTGTGCTGCCTTTACTGCTGTAGTGACCAAAAGGAAACTAATCGGTATGGCTTCCATGGCTGCTGTTGGGTCATTAGCCTCTGCACCACCCCCAAACCCGCCACCACCACCACCTCACCAAGGGCCTGCAGAGAGATATATGGGTGAGGATGTAGAGATCGAGGAAGAAGAGGAGGAAGAGAATGAAGTGGAGGAACTCCGCACTAGGAGCACTCGGCGGGAGTCGTGGGTGTGGCGGTTGTTTTCCGTTTATGGGAAAGTACCAAAAGCATGTGCGAACCTGGTGAAGTGTAACCAGTGCGAGGTGGTGTTGAGTCGGCGGGAGATTTGGAGCGTACAGTTTTGGTACGACAACCATGAAGCGACACCTCACTTCGTTCCACACTGCGGACATTCGCAAGGTGGTGCCATGTGAAGAGCGTAGTCGTTTGAGTTCCTCCACAGCAACCTCGGTATCCGATCCTCCCACCACAAGAGACACTCCTGTGGGGGAGTGCCTCCCTCCAGCTGCCACACAAGCCATTCGCAATGCTGTTGACCCTTACCTTTCAAAGGTGACAGTAGTGTGCACGTATTGTGACGCAGTACTCTGCAGGTGGGAGAGTTTTTGAAGTGCTTTTGAGGCTGCAGTCACCGAGCACCAGAAGCTCTGCTCCTTACCTAAATAAAGCTCACCCTGCATCTTTCTCTGTTCAGTTGCCCTTCGTTATCGCCCTGGCTGGTGCCCCTTCCTTACCCTCCTTTGGCCTCTTCTCCTAGTGTGCTGTGTGCTGTTAAGCAATGAACGTAAAAACAACAAAAATTACAGAAAAGGCTCTTTTCAGAGCCGCCTTTCACAGTATAACAATAGAACTATGAAGTGGCGGTCGTAGACCCCTGCAGAGTTCTGAAAAAGTTCGCGGACAGCCGTAGAGGAAAAAAGGGAGGGTGCAAGCAGAGCAAACGCAATAAAGTGTACGTTGGGAGTAAGTGGCGGCTCTGAAAAGAGCCTTTCGGTGGTGGGTTGTGTGGGTCAAAAACAGTGGATTGGGAAAAAGGATTGTCAGATAGGTTAGTCTGATTGCAAAAGAGGTCGCAATGCATTTTGTACATTGCAAAGAAAAATCTGATTGCCAGCATATATGAGGTGGACTCCATCTCTGCGGAAAATGAAAGTGCTGCGAAACAAAATGTTTTCACTGTGGAAAGAGGACAGGCCAACATCTCTTAAGAATGCACACACAGCCTTATTCACATTGCATCTCGCTTTCACCATTTGTGGACCAAACGCAGAAGAGCGCAGCCATATTTGTCTTTGGGCAATACGGGAAAAAAGTATTTGACAATTTGGAAACATGTCCATGAGCTTCGCGAGTCCTTCCTTCATTGCAAATTGCAAAGAAATTCCAGATACATGGCCTAAACTGTTTCTCCACAATGAATGATCAGTATATCTGGAGGACGCTCTGTCAGTAAAGTAACACAAAGAGGTACCATGTCCAGCCATCTCATGCCACGCACGCCATGCCAGTGCACTTCTGCATAGGAAATCCGAGATTTGTAGATAAACTGCAGCTTTCTGCATGGACCTTCAACCAATGTATCCATGAGTCTCCCAAAATCCAGATAATCTGTTTTCGAGCATGGAAAGCCATGGCTGTGTGGTCTCCTGTGAGGGAGAAGAGGGTCTTATTAAAGTACGTCGGTCAGAACACACCTACTGAACTTTATGGTCCAATTCCTAGCTCCACTCATTCTCATTTACATGCGCTCCACCCTTGAATCCCCGGTAGTGCTATGTGCTGGCTGCTAACTATCGCCATGTTCGCGGACATGTACAGGATCAGAGCGTGACGACGGTACATTAAAGTACTATTCCCCTTTTTCCCCTTATTTTTGGCCAGATACCGTACAGACATCTGGTATTTTATGTACTTTTTTGTATTTTTTGTCCTTGTTTTACTCTTGCAAACATTACAGAACCTTCTCTAAAGCAAGCCTTACGTTCCAAAAGAACATCGCATTTCCCAAAGAAGATAGCGCAACACCATTTCCTTCAAAGTAATGTGCATTGCTTGGAGCAATGTTATCGTGGCTACAAAAAAACATACCAACTCGTAGCATGAATGCACGCATGCCGCGATTGATGATACACCTCCCGATGCTTTGATCTGGACAGAAAACAGAACTGTTGTTCCATTGTACTCTTGGGAGTAAAGCAGAAAGAATTACTTTCGTTGTTGGGAAGATGGTCATGAGTGCTTCAACCAACTGTGCCAAATCTGCCAACAAAGTACGTGAAGTCACATATCCCAAATGGCAAGCACCGTAGTGCAAAATGACAACATGCGGAGTGGTCATTCTACGCATGTCTCTACAAACTTGCAGAATTGCCGCAGCCTTGGCATCAGTGTCAGCGCTCCACACCATCTTCACTCCTCGCACATCGAAATGGTGTGCCACATGCCTACTCTCGGCATGGTGTTGTAAGCCTTGCACAAAATGTCTCCAAGCATCAAAACCCTGACCCTCTTCCACCTCTGCCATCTTCAGTGTGCGCACCGTCTTTCGACACAAAAGACTAATGTGAACATCTGATTGGCTGATGCCTACAGTCGCCTTTTCATGCAGGATTTGCTATAGAAACCCGTACGTGACACGCCCTACAAGCGGACAAGCGTTGCCTACGTGCGGCACGTAACTCTTACCCAGTCCTTCCACCATTTCTACAGCGGTACCAAAGCGAGTCCCTCATTGGACACAACTAAGCGGCGCACAATCATCCACCAATCACATAGAACATCGCTAATTTTAACTCCGTCATCAACATTGCGCACTTCAAAATTACTGTTTGATGATTCTGAATGGAA
>PGSH02016444.1:0-23055 GCA_002915635.3 Ambystoma mexicanum | reverse complement strand
TGCGAAAATCCTGGGATGAACGGGCAGTAGAAGTTTGCAAAACCCAGCATACTTTGAACCCCCTTGAATGAATTTGGGGATGGCCAGTTCAGGATAGCGTTTACGATGTGTACATCCATTTGGATTCCATTCGGGCTGAGAATAAAGCCGAGGAATTCCACCTCAGAGACGTGGAATGAGCACTTTTCGAGCTTGGCGTAGAGCTGGTGTTGACGGAGTTTCTCCAATATGGATCAGACGTGTTTAACGGGGTCCTGTTTTGATGCGGAATATACTAGAATATCGTCGATGTACACTAGAGCACAGACATCAATCAATTACTGTATGACATCGTTCATGAAGTATTGAAATGCTGCAGTCGCGTTGCAAAGGCCAAAGGGCATTACTTGATATTCGTACAAGCAGTATTTGGTGCGAAAAGCAGTTTTCCATTTGTCCCCCTGTTTTATGCGAACAAGGTGATATGCCCCCCTCAGGGCTAGTTTTGTGTAGATTTGAGCATCTTTGACTTGATCAAGCAACTCAGGGATCAGTGGCAGGCGGTAGCATTTTTTTACGGTCATCTGGTTCAGTGCGCGATAGTCGATGCACGTTCTCAAGTCCCCCTCCTTTTTCGGTACGAAGACTAGAGGACTGGCTGCTGGAGACTTCGAGGGACGGATGAACCCGTTGGCCAGGTATTGGTCAAGATAGGCCTTCAGGTGCTGGTTTTCTGGTTCCGTGAGTGCGTAAATTCGCCCACAAGGGATTTGTGCGCCGGGTATCAGGTCGATTTGGCAATCGAATGGTCAATGCGGTGGCAGGGTATTAGCCTGTTCTTTCTGAAAGACATCTTGAAAGTCCTGGTATTCACTTGGTAGGGTGCTGATTGCCAAAGTCGCAAGCGTGGAGGTTCTGGTGTCTATTGGTTGTTTCTCTTGGCGATAACATGTGTGGATGCAAGTCTCGCGAAAGGCCAATTCTTTTGCTCGCCAATCGATTCGAGGATTGTGAGCTACCAACCATGGCATTCCCAAAATCAACCGGAACTATGGTGCCTTAATGAGGTCGAAAACGATAGATTCTTGGTGTCCATCCTGGCACAGAAGGGTTAAAGCTGCAGTGCATTGGGATACTGGACCAGACGCTATTTCCGTGCCGTCGACAGTGGTAACAGTGTTGGTGGATGATTTAGGGCATAACGGAAGCCCCATCTTTGCCGCAAGATCCTGGTCGATGTAATTCCCAACGGCTCCACTGTCAATGTACGCTCTTACTGCGTGCATCCGAGATGGTTGTTGGTGATTGATCAAGACCACAGATAGTGCAAAATGGGAGGACTGTAGTTTACTTTCTTCGCTCGACAAGTGGACCCCTACACTTGCCGGGCTGGGGAGTTTTCTGATTCCTTGATGGTATCTTCCTTGTCCGTGGCCCCTACTGTCCTCCTCGGTGGTTTCACAGGGCACTGTTTAAGGAAATGGCCTGACCTTCCACAGTACAGACATAACTGCTGCTGTCTCCTTTTATCCCTTTCCGCTTTAGTCATGGGGGATCTGACCCCCCAGATTTGCATTGGTTCTCCTGAACCTTCCGTTGTGGGGGCAATATTGTCCTTTGAACGCACATACATAGGGCGAGGGTCCGGGCGAGGGTCCGGTCTGGTTCGATCTGTTCTTCTGAGCAGTCTTTCAGGGGGTTCACTACTTGTGCGAGAACATCCTTGAGCTCCCCCCGCAACCCCTGATGAAATAACGTGGTTCTCTTCTCCACTGGCCATTCTGCTTCAACCACGAGTCTTTTGCACGTGGCTATGTATGTTAATAGGTCTTGATTCCCTTGGCGTAGGGACAGAAGTTTGTTGTCTAATGCCTGCCCATGAGTACGACGGGCGAACAGCTTTTCCATCTCCTGCTGAAAGCCCCTGAAGTCATCCAGCAAAGGATCGTCTTGGGCCACAAAGGGTACAGACCAGTCCACGGCGCTACCACTCAGGTAGGATAGCCCAAAAGCGACCCGTGATTGGTAATTCAGAAAGGCCCCTGGTCTACAAAGGAAGTGCAGGCGGCACTGGTTCATGAACGTTGCAAACCTCTTGGGATCCCCCGTAAATCGTTCGGGCGGGGCCAAGGGAACTGCCCCAGGAAGGGTTATCTGAATGGGATTGGCTGATGGTGCGGCATCGAGGGCACGCTTCCCGGCAATGGTGCATGCCCTGCTTGTGACTGGAGAAGTTGCCGGCTTAAATCATTAGTGCGTTCTTTGGCTACTATCAGCTCCCTCCTCAGGGTGTTGGTCTCCTGCCTGGCTGCATGTACTTCGGAACGTAGCTGCCCCAACATGTCGGCTAACTGGTCGGTTTCTGACGTTTCCATGACGCCCAGGTGGATTTTGATGTGGGTCTTTGCGTTCTGTAACGCTCACCTGGTATCCACGGGGACGTCACTCAGCCTGTTCTGACCTCTTACGACCTCAAACCCTACCTTGGAGTCTACTTGACTGGAGACAGGGCCTGAAACACAGGAGTGGTATAGTTTAACTCCCTATTGTCTCTGTGTGCTTGAACTCCTTCTTCCCCGGGGTACAACCCTTCCCTTTGATCCACAGCTCACCTTGTTTTCTTGGAAAGTGTGCTCTCTGTCCTGCTTTCAGCGCAGGGGTGCGTTGATTTATGCGGGCTCGTTGCTGCCTATTTACTTCACTGGCAAGAGTCCGACAGGTAAGTATAATGAGTCTTTTGAACAGTTCTCAACTTCGTTCCTTTCCTTCCTTAGATGATGGCTGGCGTCCGGGGATGGCGACTTGCTGCTGAGATGAGTAGCGCTGAAGGTGAGTGAGAGCGCGATGTGTGACGCGACCCTTTCGTATTTGTATTGAACTGAGTTCTTCTGTGTCTTTTAGGTGTCGCAACGTTTTTCAGCGTGGATGCCGGTTATGAAGAAGAAATGCGGTGAGTAAGCACGGTATGCAGCGCCTGTAGATGTTTCCACGCTAACCTGAAGTGTCTTTTTCCCTCTTGCAGATGGATGAGAAGTTCCGGAGACAGAGTTCCCCCAGAGCGGCTGGGATTCAGGTAAGCGTTTGAGCTCGTACAGTCTTTAAAAATAAGCAAAGATTTGCTGAATGCTTACTAATGCCTTTTTTCTGTTCTTTTCCCTTTTCCTTAGGAAGCGGCGTGCCGGGATGGGAATGACACCGCCGAAGATGCCCGCAGAAAAGAAGGAGCGATGAATGATGGGCAGAAGCGACGCAAGGTAAGGCTGTTCCTAACGGTGTTCTTGTTCTTCCAGGAGCTGAGCGCAGAAGAAAGATGCAGGCCTACTGGAGACCGATCCGAACACGGTGAGTGTCACGCTGCAGGTGCAGAAAACGCAAAGCATGTTTCTCAGCCTGGGCATGGCTTAAATAGTCTCTGGGTATCCCAGGTGTCTCTGGGCTGAACCACACCCAAAAGACTAGACTGCACATGCAGTTCTGTGAACCGAAATATGTGGGGGCATCCATCTTGTCCCCATCAATGCACTACAAGTCCAATCCCCAATGTTATCCTATGGGAGTGAGTGAGTCTGGTGCCACAAGCACCAAGTCTGACTCCAAGTGGGTCTTTGGAGGGATGGAGAGGCCCTTGAGGTCCATGTAGGTGATCGTGGCCTGGCTCCAGCCTGACATCTTGGAGGGCTGGGGACATGAGGGGCAGGAATCATGTCAGGTGCACATGGTGTTTGGCAACTTGACTGTTCCCACTCACCCAGCCCCCTTGGGAGCGCACGGTCACAGGTGTGAACTGCCATTGATACTGGAGGGGGAAAGGATGGGCATGAGGCTAGCACAAAAGCCCCAAACACTGCTGAAGGGACACAAACTTATGTTGATTGCTGGGGCGGAGTCTTGAAGAGGGGAGTCTGGAGAACTGGGTCTGGGGAGGCCATGTAAACAATGGTCACGGTGCGGAAGATCCCTTTCAGGTGCTCATGGTGTTTGGCTCCTTGAGTTTTGGGGGGATATGATATGATATGATATGGCATTTATAACGCCCCTACACACAAGTGTTTCAAGGCATGACGAGGCAAGGGAGGGGGATTCAGAGGGAAGACAGAGACAGCGATCTTACTAGGCCAGATGTCATTCAGATTGCGCAAGTTCTGGGGAAGGGTGAAGGAGAGAAGTGCGGGGGGGAAGGGGAAGGGGACAGTGCAATACATGGGATAGTAGAATAAATAAAGCAATAAGTAAAACGTATGGCCAGCTGGAGGCAAGTGCAAGGGTAACTGCAGAAATCAGGTGTGAAGTGCTGGTAGAGGATTGTAGGGATACAGAAACAGTCCCCAAGTGCGGGGGTTGCCAGAGAGGCAGTGCAGGTGTGCAACTGGCGGGGGAGGGGACCTGGGCCCAAGATCAGAGGGTGGCCAGGTAACCAGTGCAGTTTCAGCCAGGAGTTCAGCAGGGGAGAGGAGGAGAGAAAGCAGAAGCAAAGAGGAAGGTTTTGAGGTGCTTCCGGAACCGGAGATGGTTCTCCTCAAGTTTCAGGGAGGCAGGGAGGCTGTTCCAGAGGGAGGCCCCAGCCGAAGAAAGAGATCTACCACCAACTTGTTGCTTGGAGAAGCGACTGACCCTGAGGGAGTTGGAGGCGGATGAGCGAAGAGCTCGAGAAGGAAGATATTTAGGAAGAGAGAGTTGAAGGTATTGAGGCCCAGGCCCCAGAAGGCCTTGTGGACAATGCAGAGGGTTTTGAACTTAATCCTCGCAGCCACTGGGAGCCAGTGCAGAGATTTCAGTCCTGGAGAGATACGATCCCTGGGCTTGAGGCCAAGGACAAGTCTTGCAGTCCTGTTCTGGATGAGTTGCAGAGGGCGGAGAGTAGAAGCAGGCAGATTTAGAAAGAGGCTGTTGCAATAGTCCAGCCTAGAGAGAACCAGAGCTCTGGAGACAGTGAGCTTCTGGGGGAAGGAGAGGAAAGGAAGAATACCTCTGAGGAGGTGCAGCTGGTATTGTGACTTCTTAGAGACATCAGAGATGTGAGGAGAGAAGGAGTGTGGAGTCGAAGATGACCCCGAGGTTTTTAGCCTCACAGGTGGGAGCAGGAAGAGGGCCAAGAGAGGCCGGCCAGAGAGTGACAGGAAAGGAGGGAGTGGGTGTGCCGATGAGGAGAATCTCAGTCTTACTGGCATTAAGGCAGAGATCATTGGCGGCACACCACTCCTGGATAGCAGACAGACAGTCAGAGATGAGAGAAGGAGAAGAGGTGGATGAAGGTAGCCTGAAAATGAGCTGAGTGTCATCCGCATAGCACTGAAAGTTGGGGCAGAGAGCGGCAATGCGGTGGGCAAGAAGTACCAGGTATTGGTTGAACAGCCAGGGAGAGAGGTTAGACCCCTGGGGAACACCACAGTAGAGATAGAGATAGAGGAGAGGAAGGACCCAAGTTGGACCTGGGAGGGTCGATCAGAGAGGAAAGAAGTCAGCCACGCCAGGCCTGACCAGTGATACCCAGGTTATCACGGAGACGGTTGAGCAGGATGGCATGGTTGACCATGTCAAAGGCAGAAGAGAGATAAGTAAGATGAGGACACGGGGTGTTGGAATCAAGGTTTGAGAGCAGGTCTTCACAGATGTTCAGGAGAGCAGTTTCCGTGCTTCTGAAGCCAGACTGATGGTCATGAAGACAACCAACAGATTCAGTGTGAAGATTAAGCTGAGAGATGGCCAGCTTTTCCAGGAGTTTGCCCAGGAAAGAAGTGATGGAGATTGGGCGATAGTTAGCCGGGCAGGATGGGTCGGCAGAGGGTTTCTTAAAAAGAGGGTGCACAAGGGAGTGCTACAGGGGGGATGAGAAGACTCCAGTGGTCAATGAGTGGTTGCAGAAGGTGGCCAGAGCAGGAGCCAGGGAGTCAATGTGGTCCTTGATGGTTTTGGAGGAACAGGGATGAACCTGTTTTGATGAGACTTTCATAGATCGGACTTGTCTAGAAACCTCGTCTGGGGAGAACAGGAGAAAGGCAGAGAAAGAGGAGGAGAGGTGGCTGAAGAGAGGAGAGAAGGATGCAGGAGGTAGAGGAGAAGGAGGGAGAGACAAGATGTCCTGGTTTAGAGTAATGAGAAGGGGCAGGAGGGGGTGGAGACTGCAGCAGGATTGGCAGTTCCTTGCAGATTTTAAAGAGTTCGGCGAGTTGTTAGATGCCGCAGATGGCTTCGGCTGGTGATGCGGGCTGTGCCTTGAGTCGGTTCAGGCCAGTTTGTCAGAGGATGTAAGGAAGCACGCTCATTTCCTCTCAGCCACCCTGCACTTGCGTTTGAGGGTGACGAGGTCTGAGTGTACCAGGAGTTGCACTTGGCTTGGGCTTCAAGCGGATCCTCATGACAGGGCAAGAACATTGAGAGTATCAGATATAGCAGAGTGGAGCATGGAAAGGGCTGTGTCAGGGTGTGAGTCAGCCAAATGGGGGGAGAGAAAGTAGGGACCGAAAGCGTATGCTGAGAAGATGGGTGGCAGTGCTGGAGTTGGCTTGGCCTGAGGGTTAGAGAGGGTGAGCTGGGAGGAAAGGAGAAAGTGATCACTCCAGGAGAGAGGAGTGGTGAGAGGGATAGAAAAGGGGAAGGTCTGAGGAGATCAGAACATCCAGAGTGTGCCCTGCAGAGTGAGTCGGGCCAGAGGGTAGAAGAGAGAGTCACAGAGGTTGCAAAAGAGTCCAGAGGAAGGACAGGAAGCATCCAGGTGGATGTTAAAGTCTCCAAGAAGGGAGGGTGGTCGAGACCAGGAGGAAGAGGAGAGGTCCGCCCACTCAGAGAGAAGAGAGATAGATGGTAGCCACAGTAGGAATGGCTAGGAGGAGAGAGAAGAGAGACTGTCTGCAGATGAGGCATTCGAAAGAGGAGTAGCCTATGCAGGAATGACAGAGGCAGGAATCCACTCGGGGAAGATCAGGGCTACACCCCCTCCGGAACGGTTGGACCTGGGCGCGAAGAGGATCTTGTAGCCGTCAGGAAGGAGAGTGTCAACGCTTGTGACAGAGCTGACCATGAACTATGTCTCAGTGAGACCGAGGACATCGAGGTCAAGTTCCTCCAGGAGGCAGCAGATGTCAGAGGAGTGTTTGACAGCTGAGCGAGAGTTAAAAGTGGCAATATGGAGAAGGTTGCCGTCCTTGAAAGGCTTGCGGGGAGGGGTACAAATCAGAGGTACGCCCTGCGGAGGTGTAGAAGAGACCCGAGGGGGGGGCAGAAGAGGAAGGAGGAGAGGGCAAGGTAGCCAAGGAGGAGACAGCAGGAGGAGGCAAGGAAGCCATGGAGGGAAGAGAGGGGACAGCAGGAGAAGGAGGGAAATTGATGAGGCGCGAGAAGCGTCTATCAAAGAGGAGAAGATTGGCCTGAGGGCCTTGGACCAAGACGGTATCATCAAGTAAACATTAATGATGACCTTAGAGGAGTGGAAGGTGTGCCACCATTAATAGGAGAAGAAGAGAGAGGAGAAAGAACAGAGACCATATGAAGAGTCCATATTTCTGGCGAGGGAACGACAAAGAGGATGTCCGTGAGGGTTTGCCTAGAGAAGGCACTGGTATAGGTGTTAGCGATAGGGAGGCCTTGGTTGGAGACCAGGATATCCTTTTTAAACTTCTTCCTACCAGATTTAGTGAGGAGAGCAGGATAATCGATAGAGAAGCCGTTAGAAAAGATAGGAGAGACAGAGAGCACCATAGAGATGGTGGGGAGAGGCGAGAAGAGGAAGAGTATGGGGCGGGGAGAACACTAGGGAAGGACACAGGGAGGGGCACAAGCAGATGAGACAGGGAGAGACGAGACAATAGTAGACAAATGGACAAGATGACAGACAATGGTAGAAAGTTTGCTAGATGAATGCTTTGCTAAGAAGTCAAAAACTACAGAATGGCACTACTTTTAATTCCGATTAGATACTGGAGAAAAAAACGCCCAAGTCTGAGAGTCATGTATAAGGGGAAAAGGCCTAGGTTTCACAAAGCAATTTTAAATACTTACACAATGCAATTTTGAGCAAACCTAGAAAAACACACCTAAGTCTAAGGGTCATTAAATACTTCCACAATGCAATTTTGAACAAACATAGGTATGAGAATCTATTATGTGGCAGGGTGAAGGCTCTATTACTATCCTAGGCCACTCCACCACTGGCTTCCCCTGCTGACACCTGTAGAGACTAGCTGGAGCCGCCAATGTTGTAGCTGCCCTTTTCCTAGGGGCCCTTAGCCGTAGGGGCAGCAAAGGGCAGAGGGCTTCCCTGGGAAGGTCAGCTATGACTAGCAGAGGCCAATCAGGGGTCCTGGGAGGGCTTGGAGACGAGTGGGATGCAAGCAGCAGCAGGGAATAGAAATAGGAAGGGAAAGGGTGCACGGAGAGCGCTCAGAGGGATAATTAACTTTTAAAATACAATTATGGGCCAAATCAACCACAGCAGCTGAGGGGCAACTCAACTCACCCTCTGGACAGCACGAAAAAGTGCGTGCACACGGGATCAGGCGAGGCTAGTGCCTCGTAGCACAAAGGAAACGGCAGAGGACAATCAGGGGTGCT
This sequence comes from Ambystoma mexicanum, assembly GCA_002915635.3. Taxonomy (NCBI): domain Eukaryota; kingdom Metazoa; phylum Chordata; class Amphibia; order Caudata; family Ambystomatidae; genus Ambystoma; species Ambystoma mexicanum. The sequence continues at coordinate 14,529 of PGSH02016444.1, read as the reverse complement.
GGGTGGGCTGGGAGGTAGGCCGGATGCAAGCAGCAGCAGGAAATGGGAATGGAAGGGGTGCACGGAGAGTGCTCGGAGGGATAATTAACTTTTTAAAAATAATTATGGGCCAAATCAAGCACAGCAGCTGAGTGGCAGCTCAACTCACCCTCTGTAAAGCACGAAAATGTGCGAGCACACGGGATCAGGCGAGGCTAGTGTCTCGTAGTACAAAGGACACAGAAGAGGCCAATCAGGGGTGCTGGAGGGCTCGGAGGCGGTGGGATGCAAGCATCAGCAGGGAATGGAAATGGGAATGGAAGGAGTGCACGGAGAGCACTCGGAGGGATAATTAACTTTTTAAAACAATTGATGGGCATGAGGTGAGCGCAAAAGGCTCCGAACACTGCTAAAGGGACACAAACTTATGTTGATTGCTGGGGCGGGCTCTTGATAGTGGACTCTGGAGGATCCCTTTGTGTTTTAGATGGTGTTTGGCACCCTGAGCGTTCCCACCCACCCACTACTGGAGGGGGGATGGATGGAGGCGAGGCAAGCGCAAAAGGGCACCAACCCATTCTTTCATGACCGTCATAGACGATTGAGCGTGTTCTTGACACACTGTAAAATTCAAACAACTATTCGTATATGCTCATTTGTATTTTATTTAGTTTGGTGATGTTGATGGCACAAACAAGCTACAAATTGTATACTTGTGGTTGCAGCATAGTGTGTGTAAATCCCCTGTACTGTCCGCTGTCAGTGGGGAATTTGGCGTGAATGGCTTGAACGGCACAAGCGGGTATTACTCGTCGAACGCAGAATACAAGCCTGCCATAAAGCCACCATGTAAACGAACGGTAGGCCACCAGCCTGTACCACCTGTGAAAGAGAAACAAAAATATTTTAATTGAATGAACCAGATAAGTGTAACACCTTAGTCGAAAATGCATCCTAAATTCTATGGCATAGTTGCCCTTAGAAAAGTAACTTACATTGAAGCTCTGCGGGCAGGTGCCGTTCTGCCTGCCAGGTCTGACCTTGGCGGGCAGGACGGCACCTACCCGCAGAATCGAACTGTGCCGGTCCGGTAACAACGGTGCTGGTATGCTTACCAGCACCGTTGTTACCGGACAGGCATAATTAGAATGAGGCCCATAGAGTTGTTACAAAATGCATGTATTCCAATCTAGAAATGCACCTGCGGTGAAGGTTGTTTGAAAATTGGTGGCCCACTATTGATTACAGTGTTGTGGAGGATAAGAGTTTTATAATATGAAATCTGATCCTCCTTTTGTTGTGTTGTGTACATACAGAAGTCCACTCCTGAAGAAGGGGTGCACCACCCCGAAACGCGTAGAGTATGAAGGACTTTATGTGAAAAAATGTCACTTCTATGGAACAAGATTACAAGATTAGTTTATAAGCTAAACATTATGTTGATTTGAATTGCTATTGTATTAAACTTTGCATCTATCTTGAATTTATTTGGCTGTTATACAGCATTTGTGGTGTGCAGGTACGAGAGTGTCTAAAGATTGGGCACTATCTTGTTTCATATTTTGTTACAGCTTTGTGCCAGGCCCGGTATTCCTCCCCTGCACTCAAACGTTTTGGAAATTAAATATACATTTCTGAAGTTTGACTTAAACATTAGGAGTGCACTGATTAAGTGATATTCCAGGGCTGTATTGTTGCCATTATATAACAAATATTTAAATAAAACAAAAAGTACCTCAGTTCTGCTAGTGTAAGTACCTGTTTGCGGGGCTTCGTACTCGAAGATAGCTGAACAGAGCAGAAATGAGTCACTGGCGATCGAAACCAAATACAGTGAAACTATTGAAAAAGCATTGTTGTCTGCTCAGAAAGGGTCTGTTTATACTCATTGAGGAAAGAAGCGTCCTGGCATTTCCATGGAGACACGTCAATAGCTTGCGCACAGAGAAGGTTGACACGAGATGTGCATTGGCGTTGTGAAAAGGGGTGTAAGTGTCTAGTGTTGTCAGTTTGAGGGGTGGGTGATCAGTATTCTTGCCGCAAGGGCACTTGAACATAGGCTGATGCATCAACGGATATGATTGGCACAAGATGGTAGCACCATACCCGTTGTTTTCGCATGTGTAAAAGTGAAGAAAACTAAAGTAAGAGGCACAGGAAAAAATGTTAAGATCGATTACAGTATGCTTACAAATACATGCCCGAACGATCGGGGACAATAATGTTTTTGAGCAAACTATTCCTTTAAGTGTTTTCCTAAATCTCAGCTGCTTAGCGGTCTTGAAAAGGTCAATCAGAAAAGCATTCATTCCAATAGAAAACTGCTGTACCAAAGAAAATCCTTTCAGACAAAACACATGGTTACATTTACAAACTTCTATTCAGAGACAGACATGGCTACAGAGAACTCTGGATTCCCCAGAAATCTTCAATTTATTTGCCAGATAAAATGGAGTCTGCCAGTACATCTCTGTATAAATGATGCATAATATGTTAAGAGTAATCCTGGTATCTTAAGGTAACCAGTGAAGAGATTTTAAAACAGGGTAAATATGCTCACATTGCTGTGCCCCACAACCAACCATAACGTTCCACTTTCGTGTATTCAAACCTAATGAGCATGAAAACACGTATGTCGGTTATCACAGGGGACGGAGGGCTCGCTATACCGGACAGGGTTTCTCCATAATTTTTGTTGTTGTTGTCTTATAGCAATCCCAGTGTTATTATTCACCTATAATTACTACGCGGAAACAATCTAATAAATTCAACCTATATGATATATATTAAGGTGAAACCAATTTACATAGACGTTTGACAAAATTCTATTGCTAATAACCTTTGACTTGGTGGATGGATTTGGATGAACTTTTGTCCCGGGGCCCTTCCAACTGGACATTTTGGGGGAGGGCAGGGAATTATTCATCTTAGTCCAATTCGTTCTCCCACAGAAAAAAAGTGCTTTGATGGAACAACAACTGTAGCGGGAAAACCGCTGGATGGATTTGCACCAAGTTAAATAAAAATACAAGTTGGCGCCACATATGTGCCTTTTGTTAGTTTGGGGTAAATTTGTCCAGTAGTTTTTAAAATATTCCAAGGAGAACAAGGTGCCTTCTACTCCCCAAAAACATGTTTACATCTACCATGGTGCATTGCAGCAACTCTGGCTTTTCAGAAATGAAAAACTGGCATCTTGTTTTTTCATCAATGCAAGATATTGTTTGCAATAATTTTATGGTAAAATTGCTGTGAATTTACAGTAAATTTAAAGGTGAACAATGGGAGGGTCGCAAAGAAAATTTATTCGAAGAGCATGCTGAAACACCAAGAGGCCCATTGTATGCAGGGTACCACCAACATTAATACTTATGTCCTATTGCGTCAACAACTTGCGAATGTAAACATTTTCAAAACAAAAATGAAATTTGAAGAGCAAAACCAGGCCAAATTGCCTTTACTCTTCATAACTTCAAGGGGGACCTGAGGCTGCTGGCCATGGACGCCATGGGTGGTAGGATCTGGTTAAGTGCTAGGGAGGTGGATTTAGGCCTCGGCCGGTAGCCCGAGGCTTCACTCTTTTTAAATAATTTGTGCAACATATACAATGAGAACTGAGTTCACTGGCCATGGCCAAAGGCCTGTGGGTCCTGAAGAAAAGATACCATAACAAAACATTTGAAATTCAGTGAAAAAAAACCTTTGTTAACAGAGAGTTAAGGTGATCTGATTTATCACAACAAAAACCTTGAAATTCAGTGGGTGTCGAAATCTTAGCTCCGCGTTCCCTGTTGCAAAGCCAATGAGCACACATATGACATCACAAAAGGCATTCACAATGAGATACAAAGTGACTCACTTGGGACATTCACGGGGGGATTCCAAGTTAAGATGGTCATCCCTTCCATTACAGGCTGAACTTCAAGGGTTTTGCTGCAATAAATCATATCACCTTATCTCACTCTTAACTAAAGCTTTTTTCAGTGCATTTATATATGTATTCATTAGGTTTGTCATTAGTATATGCTTTTCATCATAGATATGGTCCTGACGCGCTCTTTGAATGCCCTCAGAGGGACCAAAGTCCAAAATATGGGAAAGAAATTGGAGGTGCTATTATGCGTGTGTGCATTTTGCCCATTAAAGTTATGAGAGGGTGACCAAGGCCTGTCTGAATGGCACGTGGATGGGTGGAAAGGAGGTATACTATTAACTAAGCAGGAGGGTTTGTGTTTAAGTGCATACAGAATTTTCTTGTTGTGCAAGGTAGCTTTATTGTTGTGGCAGAGGTATTGTGCAATAGTGATTGTGCTGTATGTGAGTGCGGAGGTGTGTGGGAGTGCAGATGTGCCTTTGGCTACGTTATGACGGTGTGTACTGGGAGAAGGAAAAATGGGTTAGCTGTACACACAACAATGTCTATTCCCTGGATTGAATCCTTGTGCAAAGGGCAATGCTTAATCTCACATGCAATCTAAGTGCAATAATTAAATGCAAATACCCACCTTGTGAGTGAATCAGAGTGATACATTGTCAACCCCTCGTAAACCCTCGTCTTTCAAGTGCAAACCAATTCCCACCTTGCATGTCTATTTGTGGCAGCAATGTCCACACTCATGTGCTTCAGAGGTACATACAGTGTCGACTACAAAAGAAGATTCAATTTTAACTAATTAGCTTCCTCCAAACTGATCCATTGACCTGGGGTACATTTAAATGCGATTCAAGTGGGGATGTGGGGGGACAGGCTGGTAACGCACAGACGATAAATGAGAGACGAGGCAAGGTAGCTGAAAGACAGACAGGAGGTAGGGAGTGAGTGTGCATGTGGTGGGGGGGATCTGTCTGCTGGATGGACCTAGGGTGCAGGGGAGTTGGGGGTTGGGGGTTTAGGAAGCAGGAAAGAACAACCTGGGTTTGAGGGCTTTCCTAAAAACCGGGTGATCCTCTATGACACGGAGAGTGAGGGTGAGGGAGTTCCAGAAGGTGGGTGCAAGGACGAAGAAGTAAGAACCTGCTAGTCTGGAGAACTTGAAAGGAGGGACTACTAGGAGGTAAGCAAAGCCTGATCGGAGCATTAGGGTGGGGTGGTAGCGTGAGAGTTTACTTTGGATGAATACAGGGCCTTTCTTATGGATGGCACGATGGATAATGCATATGGCTTTGAAGGAGGTCCGTTGGCTGATGGGCAGCCAGTGAAGTATCCTGTGTGCGGCGGAGATGTTCTCTCTGGGGGAGAGTGCAAGGAGGAGCCTTGCTGCAGAGTTTTGGATACGTAGGAGCTTTCTGAGTTGAGATGCGGGGGCGCACCTAGCAAATTGGGATAGTCTAGGCACGAGAGGATGCTGATCATGATTGTAGGTTCTCTATGGGTAGGAGAGATATGGAAAAATCTGCTTGAGAATGTGGAGTTGGAAAGTGCATGATCTGGAAACTGCATTGATGTAGCTGTAGAGGGTCATGTCCAAGTTTAAAATGCATCCTCGGTTTTTGACTGAATGGGATTCAATGGACGCCGTTCCTAAGCAAGGCAACAAGGGAGTGGGTTAGGGAAAGAGCTGTTTTGCTGCAAATTAGGATTTCAGTTTTTCCAGGGTTGAGGAGGAGGTATCCATCGTCAATGTCTGAGAGGCAGGTTGCCAGATCAGGGTGTGATGAAGACAGTGAGTTGGGAATCTTGAGGGTGATCCGAGTGTCATCAGCTTTGTTGTAACAAGTTAGATTGTGGAAACGGTTGAGCGTGTGGAGGGGCGAAAGGTGAGGTTGAAGAGGAGGGTCTAGAGGGAGGCTCCCTGCGGAACTCCGTGGGGGACTGGGCTGGGGGCAGAGGAAAAAGGATGGAGAGCGGTGATATGGGAGCGGCCAGATAGGAAGGAGATCCATCTAAGGGCGAAGTCACGGATGCCTAGGTCTGAGAGTCGTAAGGATATGATATGATATATGATATGATATGGCATTTATAACATGCCTATTCACAAATGTTTCAAGGCACGATGAGGCAAGGGAGGGGAAACAAATGGAAGACTGACAGCGATCCTACTAGGCCAGGTGAAACTGAGATCGCGCAAGTGCCGGGGGGAAGGGAAGGGGAAAAGTGCAGGGGGAAAGGGGCGGGGGCAGTGCAGTACACAGGATAACAGTAAATAAATAAGACGATAAATAAAAGTGTGGCCAGCTGGTGACAAGTGCAAGGTTAAGAACAGACATCAGGGGTCAAGTGCTAGTAGGGTCTGTAGGGATACAGAAACATCCCCCAAGTGCAAGGGTAGCCAGGGGGCAGTGCAGGTGTGCAACTGGAAGGGAGGGGATCTGGGCCCGAGATCAGAGGGTAGCCAGATAACCAGTGCCGTTTCAGATTCAGCCAGGAGATTAGCAGGGGAGAGGAGGAGAGAAAGAAGAAGCAAAGAGGAAGGTCTTGTGGTACTTCTGGAACCGGAGATGGTTCTCCTCAAGTTTCAGACAGGCACAGAGGCCCCAGCAGAAGAATAAGATCTACCACCAGCTCGCTGCTTGGAGAAGAGACTGACCCTGAGGGAGTTGGAGGCAGATGAGCGAAGAGCTCGAGAGGGATGATATTTAGGAAGAGAGAGTTCAAGGTATTGAGGTCCCAGGCCCCAGAAGGCCTTGTGTACAATGCAGAGGGTTTTTTACTTAATCCTTGCCGCCACTGGGAGCCAGTGAAGAGATTTCAGTCCCGGAGAGATACGATCCTGGGCTTTAGGCCAAGGACAAGTCTTGCAGTCCTGTTTTTGATGAGTTGCAGAGGGGGGAGAGTGGAGGCAGGAAGATTTAGAAAGAGGCTGTTGCAGTAGTCCAGCCTAGAGAGAACAAGAGCTCTGGAGACACTGAGCTACTGAGGGAAAGAGAAGAAAGGAAGAATGCCTCTGAGGAGGTGAAGCCGGTAGTGTGACTTCTTAGACACGTCAGAAATGTGAGGAGGTAAGGAAAGTGTAGAGTCGAAGATGACCCAGAGGTTTTTAGCCTCACAGGTGGGAGCAGGAAGAGGGCCAAGAGAGGCCGACCAGAGAGGGACAGGAAAGGAGGCAGCAGGTGTGCCGATGAGGACAATCTCGGTCTTACTGGCATTAAAGCAGAGATCATTGGCGGCACACCACTCCTGGATGGCGGACAGTCAGAGATTAGAGGGAGAAGACGTGGCGGAAGGGAGCCTGAACATTTTGAGTGTCATCAATGCAGCAATGCAGTGGTCAAGAAGTGCCAGGTATTGGTTGAACAGCCAGGGAGAGAGGTTAGACCCCTGGGGAACACCACAGGTAGATATAGAGAAAGAGGAGAGGAAGGACCCAAGTTGGACCTGGGAGGGTCGATCAGAGAGGAAGGAGGTGTAAAGACTGGAGGGGGGTCTGTACTTCTGCTCTCTATATGGTAGAGGAGAGGCACAGAGGACCCCAGCCAAGATTCTCTATTACGGTAGCAATGGACGAGCAATCAAGGCCTAGCTTCTCAGGAGGTGATGCAGGCTGGTTCTTAAGTACAGTGTAGTCCCCAAGCCCCCACAAAGGAATGTTCACACCCTGTATTAGTTAAAACACAGTCTTTATATAATTAAGTTCAAGGTTATGTACACTATCACAATAACTCACTTTGTGCTCAGAAAATCTACAATGGGAAATATATACAGTTCTAAAGTGGTACCACAGTTACTATCAGATCTCATTAAATTGCATCAACTATACTCTGGTCAAATGTCACACAGATCAAGGAATAAATGTAACCAACAATAGATATAGGAGGAAGGTAGTTAGTTAGAACAATGGGCAGAATATTGACCCCTACCAACTAGGCACAATTCTGTGTGGAGGTTCCCCCACCTGGGCAACCTGTAAATTAAAGATATATCACAAGCCCAGTCCATATATTGTTCTATAAGTCTCATTTCCTTCTGTAAGGTTCCTACCCATCCAACGTACCTAGTAGAGCAGTGTTCTTCGATGAGGCATTGATGGATCCTTCTTGAGTGGCTCCGTTTAAAGCAGGAGCCACGGATCGTCAAGAGGCGTCCAAGAAGAAGAACTTGGCATTGACGATGAAAAGTTTGATGGTGCCGAGACCCCCAGATATACTACTTGATCTCCCATTCATTCTGCTGGGTCACACTCAGGCAACCAGGTCAGAAGGGCATTCATGCAGGCAGGCATCCAATCAGGTGCATAGTGCATAGTGCATTCAGGCCATTCACTTCCCTCCAGACACTCACAACAATGTATGTGTACTGGGACAAGTACCTAGCCATTCAACAATCCACGCTGCATTCATACCAGTTTCGGGCAGGGCTGTCTCACTCATTGTGTCAAACACCAGATACTAGACATCCACAACACAGAATGCGTATTCGTCACACACGTCACACACTCCATTCACCCAGATCCCACCCACAGGGTGTACCCACAACATACAGTGGGTATGTTTTTTTGTTGCTGAAACCATTAAGTTAATTTGCCCTAAATCAGAGTCACTAGTCGTAAGTGCTTCCATTTATGTTGTCCTTTTATGCATCATTATGATTAAGCAATCCAACAAGCAGTTGCATTCCCAATGCTTAACACGACTTTTTTACGATGCACTCCTAAAGTTTCTCATTGCCAGGACCACAAAATGCTTTCAGTCCTTGTTAAGACGTTTCTACCCAATGGCGTGACTCGCTTCAATTCGTCCCGAGAAAGGACACTGCTCCCCTCCGACATGCGCAGAGCACCCGTTTTCACGACATGCGCGCATTGACCGAAAGTAAGCCTACTTATTCACAATACATGCGCAGCAGCTCCCAACAGTGACACAGCTCGTCACTCACTCCGAGGAAGAGCATTTGCCATCGTCCGCCACTCCGCCTCCTGGGAATCAGGTAATCTCTCTACACTCATCCCACACAGGACTAAGATCTCTTGTTGTGCTGTAGCTCACGGGATCATGGCCACTTAGTCTGTTGTAGCACAATTGCCGATTTTTTAGAAAATCACTTGCACGGCTCACTCGCCGTGATATCCCTGGAATTAATGCAGCTGGGGACCACGAGAAAAATAATTTGCACACTAGCCCATTTACCATTTTGCGAATCTAGGTATCAGTCACCACCAAAAATATATAAAAAAATTCTAAATTGCTGGGTGGACTGACCCATGTGCACTTGTATAGCTCCCACCACCAACCATCATATCAATGGTCACCCCACGGCCAGCTCATTGATATTCCATCCGGCATAATGCCAGGACCTCCAGTCGCATAGATATCACTTTCAACCTCAGCACTGTTGTCCCACCACAACGTCACAACTTAGAATTTAAAAAACTATCATGGTGGCCACCAGCCACTCTTCTTAAATCAATTCTTTTACTCATTTAGCTCCAGGCCTCTGACACTTGCAGACAGCCTTCCAGTCCAACACGCTGGACCACAAAGAACTCGACCAAGGCGCCTATTTACTGGTACATGGTAGGTCCCCCGTTTTTGCAGTTTTTAACTCTCCCAGACACCACTTTCACTGAACAAACCCAGTCCCCTGTCATCCAACAGGTGAACAGACCTTAATATCGACACGACTCGATCAAACTGTCCTGAAGACCGTTCGGTACCTGGTGTAGCAGCGCTGTCCCATTTTTACAGTCACAGCCACCAGTTACTTACACCGAACCAGAAACACAAAATTGTGTGTCGACAATGTTAAATGTATTGTCATTTAAAACAATACATGCAGTAAACACTGTTTGTCACTCTGCTTACTAACCCACAAATATGCAGACCCTAATGTGCTCAATTATGCATATCTTCAGCGCTACGGCGCAGTTTGTAAAATTGTTTTGTTCTCTGTTAGTGTAAATTAAAAAACCCTGTTTTGCCATTTCTACATCTTCAGGTGTTTTTTGTCTATTGAGCTAGCAGTCTTCAAGCTCCACTAAAAACCTGGTGACCCTATGTCACGCCTTTGGTTAGGGTAGCTCTGAAGCCAGACTGATGGTCATGGAGACAACCAACAGGTTCAGTGTGAAAACTAAGCTGGGAGATGGCCAGCTTTTCTAGGAGTTTGCCCAGGAAAGGAGTGATGGAGATTGGGCGATAATTGGCCGGGCAGGAAAGGTTGGCAGATGGTTTCTTAAGAAGAGGGTGCACAAGGGAGTGCTTCAAGAGGGAGGGGAAGACTCCAGTGGCGAAGGAGTCGTTGCTTAAGTCAGCCAGAGCAGGAGCCAGGGTGTCAATGTAGTCTTTGATGGTTTTGGAGGAACAGGGGTGAACCTATTTCGACAAGACTTTCATAGATCGGACTTGTCTAGAAACCTTGTCTGGGGAGAACAGGGCAAAGGCAGAGAAGGAGGGAGGATAGTTGGCCGAAGAAGGGCCAGAGGAAGAGCAGGGAGTAGAGGGAGGATGGGGAGAGGGAGGAGGGGGAGAGTAAGATAGAGAGGACAGGATGTCCTGAGTTTTAGAGATGAAATGAAATGCCAGGGCCGTGCAGAGGGCCTGTGAGGGGACAGGAGAGGTAGAGACTGCAGCAGGATTGGCCAGCTCCTTGCAGATTTTAAAGAGTTCGGCCAAGTAGTTAAATGCCGCGGAGATGTGGGCTTTGATGTGGGCTCTCTTCTTGGTGTGGATAGAGAGCCGGTATTGCCTTTGGAGCAGGTGGCAGGCCAGTTTGTCAGAGGATGTACAGGAAGCATGCCATTTCCTTTCAGCCACCCTGCACTTGCGTTTAAGGGTGGCGAGGTCTGAGTCGTACCAAGACTTGCACTTGGCTTTGGGTTTCAAGTGGATCCTCATGACAGGGGCAAGAACATTGAGAGTATCAAATATAGCAGAGTGGAGCATGGAAAGGGCTGTGTCAGGATGTGAGTCTGCCAGAGGAGGAGTAGGGGGTGATAAGGTGGCGGCGAAAGCCTCAACTGACATAAGCTTCAGGGGTCGGATAACCGAGAAGGTAGGTGGCACTGCTGGAGTTGGCTTGGCCGGAGGGGTAGAGAGCTGGTATTGCCTTGGGAGCAGGAGGCAGGCCAGTTTGTCAGAAGATGAATCAGGAGCATGCCAATTCCTCTCAGCCACTCTGCACTTGCGTTTGAGAGTGACGAGGTCTGAGTCATACCAGGAGTTGCACTTGGCTTTGGGCTTCAAGCGGATCCTCATGACAGGGGCAAGAACATTGAGAGTATCAGATATAGCAGAGTGGAGCATGGAAAGGGCTGTGTCAGGGTATTAGTCAGCCAAATGGGGAGGGAGGTGAGAAAGTGGCGGCGAAATCCTCAACTGACACACGCTTCATGGGTCGGATAACCGAGAAGATGGGTGGCAGTGATGGAGTTGGCTTGGCCTGAGGGGTAGAGAGGGTGAGATGGGAAGAAAGGAGGAAGTGATAACTCTAGGAGAGAGGAGTGGTGAGAGGGATAGGAAGGTCTGAAGGGATCAGAACATCCAGAGTGTGCCCTGCAGAGTGAGTCGGGCCAGAGGGGAGAATAGAGAGATAGAGAGAGAGAGAGAGAGAGATAGAGATAGAGATAGAGATAGAGATAGAGATAGAGATAGAGATAGAGATAGAGATAGAGATAGAGATAGAGATAGAGATAGAGATAGAGATAGAGAGAGAGAGAGTCGTATAGGTCATGAAGGAGTCCAGTGGAAGGACAGGAAGCATCCAGGTGGATGTTGAAGTCTCCAAGAAGGAGGAGTTGAGTGGTTGAGACCAGCAGGGAAGAGAAGAGGTCCGCCCACTCAGCGAGGAAGGAGGAGATCTGACCAGGTGGCCGATAGATAGTAGCCACAGTGAGGGAATGGCCAGGAGAGAGAGAGCCTGCAGGCGAGGCATTCGAAAGAGGAGTAGGTCTGCGTAGGAATGACTGAGGCAGGAATCCACTCAGGGAAGATCATGATTACACCCCCACCAGAACGGTTGGATCTGGGCACAGAGAGGATCTTGTAGCCATTAGGGAGGAGAATGTCAAAGCTTGTGACAGAGCTGGCCATGAACAATGTCTCAGTAAGACCGAGGACATCAAGGTCAAGTTCCTCCAGGAGTCGGCAGATGTCAAAGGAGTGTTTGACAGCTGAGCAAGAGTTTAGAGTGGCAATATGGAGAAGGTTGCCATCCTTGAAAGACTTCCGGGTAGGGGTACAAATCAGAGATACACCCTGCAGAGGTGTCGGAGCAGCCTGAGGCTTGGCAGAAGAGAAATGAGGCGAGGCAAGATAGGCAAGGAGGAGACAGCAGGGGAGGCAAGGAATCGTAGAGGGAGGAGAGGGGACAGCAGGGGAAGAGAGGAAATAGAAGAGGTGCGGGAAAGCGTCTATCAAAGAGGAGAAGGTTGGTTTGAGGGCCTTGGACCAAGACGGTACCAATCCAGTAAACATTAATGATGACCTTAGAGGAGTGGAAGGAGGGCCTCCCACCAGGTACCACCATTAATGGGAGAGGAAGAGAATGGAGAGAGCACAGAGACCATATGTAGAGTCCATAAGTCTGGCGATGGAACAACAAAGAGGATGTCGGTGAAAGTTTGCCTGGAGGTGGCACTGGTATAGGTGTCAGCGATAGGGAGGCCTGGGTTGGAGACGAGGATGTCCTTTTTAAACTTCTTCCTACCAGATTTAGTGAAGAGAGCAGGATAGTCGATAGAGAAGTGGTTAGAAAAGATAGGAGAGACAAAGAGCACCATAGAGTAGGTGGTGAGAGGAGAGAAGAGGAGGGGAGTGGGAAGGAGTAGGGGAGGACACCAGGGAATGACACAGGGCAGGGTACAAGCAGATGAGACAGAGGGAGATGAGACAAGTAGACAATTGGACAGGACGACAGGCACTTAGATAGTGGTAGAAAGTTTCACTAGACAAGTGCTTTGCTAGGAGGCACAGCCACAGAGCGGCACTGCTTTCACAATGCAATTTTAAAAACAGGAAAAAAACACACCTAAGTTTGAGAGTCCTAAATAGTGGGGAAAAGGCCTAGGTTTCACAATGCAATTCTAAATACTTTCACAACGCAATTTTAAATACTTTCACAATGCAATTTTAAATTGCGATGGAGTGGTTGATCGTGACGAAGGCTGCCGAGAGGTGGAGGAGGATACGTGTGGCACAGTCTGCTGCTCTTATCAGATTGTTCCAGATTGAGACAAGGGAGTATTCAGTTCCCTGGAGGGGTCTGAAGCCAGACTGGGAAGGTTCAAGAAGGCTGTGGTATTTTGCAAAGAGGCTGAGCTGGGAATAGGCTGTGCGATCTATCCGTTTGGCTACGAAGTGATTGTTAGAAATGTGGCAATAGTTGGAGGGGAAGAGGGGATCAAGAAAGGGCTTTTTCAGTAGCGGTTTGACGTGAGAGGTTTTGTATGCTGCCGGGAAGATCCCAGCTATTAATGAGTGGTTGATTATAGATCTGGCGAGGGTGCCTGAGCAGGTGGAGGAAAGAATGCTTTTGAGGAGGGCCAGGGGGGCAAGGGTCTCCCGGGGCTTCTGAGGAGCGGCTATTAGAGAGAAGCCTTCGGAACTCATGGTGGGAGATTGCCGATATGAGGGTGTGTGTCGGTGGCAATGGAGAAGGGTTGGGCGGGAGAGGGGGTAAAGAGGGTGATAGCTTAGCGCTGATAGCGAGGTTCCTTTCAACTGCTATGTTGAAGTAGTGGTCAGGCAGGGTGTTGCACAGTGCTTGAGATACGGGAGTGTAGAGGGGGTCTTAAACTCAGTGATAATCTTGTGGAATCCTTTGCAGGGGCTGGTTGCATTGTCGATGCAGGAGCTGTAGACAGCTTGTTTGGCTTTTCTGATTTCTAATCTGTATGCTCTCGTCTGTCTAGCAAGCGTGGCTTTGTTTTGGGCAGTAGAGTTGGTCCGCCAAAGGCCTTCCAGGTGATGGTTGAGGGTTTTGAGGGATTTGAAGAATGGGCTGATCAACCTGGGGGAGGGACCTGTGGGGGGGGGTCTTGTGGAGGTTAGGGGGGAAAGAGCATCTGAGAGCCATTGGTCAAAATGGTCTGGGGAATGGGTACCTCATAGGAGGAGGAGATTGGGAAGGGAGGAGAGAAGGGAGGAGAATAAATCTGTTGAGATAATTACCTTCTTTCGGAGCGGGATCGTAGTGGAGTCGGTGGGTTGGGCAGGATTTGGGGGCAGGTGTCTGAGCTCAGAAAAGGATAGCGAAGTGATCAGTCCAGATGAGGGGGCCGGTGAGTGGGGAAAAGATCAGGTTGGATGAACTGAACACTACGTCTATGGTGTGTCCAGCAATGTGTGTGGGGCCTGATATGAGTTGGAAGATATTGAGGGCTTCCAAGTTGTCAATGAAGAGACGGGGGCATCGGTTTGGAGAGGGTGTCGAACCAGATGTTCAGATCACGTAGAAGGGTAAGCGTGGGATAAGAGATCATGATGGCCGCTACAGAGTCACTCAGAGAGTCTGCAAAAGTTCTGTTATAGCCGGAGGTCTGTATAGGAGGAGGAAGCTGAGGGAGAAAGTGGGTGACATTTGGAATTTGACTTGCAGGGAGTCACAGTCATCACTGCAGCGTTGTTTCTCGATATCTGAGGGAGTGAGGTGTTGTTTGTGGAGGATGGCTATTCCAC